>JAPQWV010002955.1:0-47859 GCA_027422505.1 Craterostigma plantagineum | reverse complement strand
GGTGGGTTATGAAAATTTAAGCTAGTATGAGATGCGTATGTCATCACAAATTTCTTGGTCATACTTTTGGAACATCCCATTTAAATATGTCCTCGTTTATACGGCCCAATGAGCATTCACAAACTTCTTTATTGTTATCACAAATTATTTGATATGGATATAAATATAATTACTATTCTAACAATTTTGGACAAACCATATAAGTCAAATTTGTTTACTGATGAATGTCCATAACGAGAGAAGACAGAAATAGAGATATTTTTAAAATAAAATTGCAAATATAGTTAACTTTTTAACGCAAAACTAAATAACTGTTCAATTTTAATTATTATTTTTTTACTTTGACCACAAAATTACTTAAAATTACGATTCCTCACTCTCGTTACTACAATAAGCAGTATTTTATAATTATCTTTTTAATCCCAAATAAATTTAATCACTTTCAATTAAAACATATTAATTAAAATTTAGTTCCCTCCGCCATGCAGACGACGGGAATCTCTTGCATCATATAGAATATCATTCTTTTAATGAGAGTGGGAATTGTAATTTTAGTCAGAGTAAAAAATAATAATAAATTGAATTGTCTAGTTTTGTGGTAATGAGAGTGGGGAATTGTAATTTTAGTCAAAGTTAAAAAAAAATAATAAATTGAATTGTCTAGCTTTGCAATATATTAAAAAGTTAATTATATTTGCAATTCTATTTTAAAGAGAGATTTCACGATGAATTCAATATTTTTCATATCATATGTTTGTCTTTGTGAGTTACATCTCACGTCGTTTTAGGGTGTGATTATGTCCAAACTTTCTTCTCTTCAAGAATACGATATTGTTCTCTGGTAAAATGAGCTTGTTCGTTTACTTAGTTCTTTATCCAATACGTAAGTGGAGAACAACAAACAGAATTACAGCCAACCCTACCCAACCTTAATATCTACTGCTGATCGAGATCGACTAATAAAAATAAAACGAATATCGACGAAGTATCCTACGCTCAACAGGCAAGTGTACCTATCGAAAATAGTATAGAAATGGCAAATATTCGAGTATCGAACCCAAAGTAAGTATATACTTTAGAAAACCGTCGTTTAAAATATCATAGTAAATATTTTTTGTTGATACAAATATATAACGATAAACTAAATAAATGACAAACACAAAAAATAAAAATTTGATAAAATAGCGATAAAGGGGTTAGAGCATCTCCACCGATGCTTATTTTACAACCCAAAATAGGAAAAGTGCTCCAATCGATACCGAAAGTTTTACCCAAAATGAGTCTGCACAGTTTTCTCTCACCTCTATAACGGATATTTATGTCTGTACTGTTCATCCACATATAACTTTTAAAGTCATACAAAGTAACCCCTCGTTAACCTTTTATTTACACAGTCTTCTTTTATAGTAAAAAAACTCTGACGCCTCTCTTTTCTTTGGTCACCCACTTCGCTATTAAATATTATTTCACTAAATGTTTTCAAAAGTTATTTTATTAAATTTTTCTCATTTATTTCTATTATTGAATATAAATAATATTATTGTACTATTAATATTACTAAATTTAACTAATATTATTGTACAATAAATAAATATTATTGTACTAATAATTATTGAATTTAAAATAATACCCTTGTTTAATTTTTTGGCATAGTTCTTGTCTAATTTATAAAGTTGTAAAATGCATGGGTAATATTGAAAAGTTGTAAACTTTGGTGTGGAAAAGAATATTCAGAATATTCTTTTGAGTTTGAAATGGGTTTAATTGTTGGAGAAGAATTACTGTTTGATGTGACATTTACTGTATTTTAGGTTTGAGAATAGGTTTTTCGGTTGGAGATGGCCTTAGGACGACTTTATGAAAGCAAAGTATTTGAGACTTCGAATCCCCCTAGCTCAACCGAACGGCTGACAAATATAATGAGAATTTCGCTATCTATTAGACCGTGCAGATTCCTACAACATGCGTACTAGTTCATATGACTAACGAAACCGCGCCTTATCATACAAACTTCGTACACAACTAATCTATTGATTAAATAGCCGGGCAAGCTTGCCTAACTACTTCACCGAAGATCGCATTAAAACCACGGTGAATCCCGCTATTAGATTTGACTCTAATCCGGCGGGGTAGTTCAACCTATCTCTAGCGATGAGTTTATTCACAGCCCTGAAATCTGATTTTTTTTCGCAGCCCTGAAATCTTGATTTTTTTTTTCCTCCTAGCGTGCGTGTATGACTTAATCGTTGATAGTCGTTGTCGCATATAGAAAAATGATGCCAAAACTGTTTTTCATCAGCAACTTGTCTAATTTTGAGGCTCCAACAATATTCTAATCGGTTGTTGTATTTTAGTGGCTGGTCTGGTCTTGGGACGATGATATGCGATCATTTGGGCCATGTTTCAAGCGTTTCTTCTGCACAACAAAGTAGTAGTGGGTTCAAAATTCATATCTCCCAATCTAGAAGTCGGAATGGAAATCCCTTCGGTAAAATCAGTATCAACAAGTTTCTATCTTTGGTTAAAATTTCAGGGTCCCGGGCATCGTTTACCCCGTCAACTCGGAGGAATTCATATCTGCCGCAAAACTGCCGTTAAAAGTTTGATATCGTCGTTAAATCATATTTAAGTGCTAGAATTTTCGAAACGACTTCATTAATCACGCAAACGACTTAAAGTTAACAAATATAAATGTAAGAAAATACGTTATCAACTGTTCAATAAAATTACAAGAAATTTTTCGAAGGATCGCAAAAACAAAGTCTAATGATACATTTACAAAAGCAACAACTATCATAGACTACTAATAAACCAAGATTGAAATGGATAGGTCCTTATAACTAAGCGTGGTCGAACCATTTAACTGTGATATGCCTAGAGGATTCATCCGTTGTTATACATATTATTCCTCGTCCGTACTCGTTAAACTCAAGATTCATATACACGACGCTGTTAAGAAGGTGGTGAGATCCACGAGAAAATTTTGATGGGACTCACACAATAACTATCACGGTAATAAAATTGCCGTAATACCTGAAATTTTTATGTGGAAAACCCTCGTTAACGAGAGGGAAAACCATGACCGACTCGGTAAAACTTTCACTACAGTAAGAAATTACAACCCTCGAATTCTTACTACTCAAATTTCTACTACTCATGTTTACGCCACAGCTCATTGTGGATGTGAAACCTACCATTTACTACCTGAAATGATAACTCACAATTCACGCGGAATACTATAATATGTATGTAATTCTCGAATGAACTTGTGATGATAATAGTGAAGAATCATCACTTATTTATAAATGTCTTCAGTTGGATGTATAACATCTCTAAATTCTTTAGCCTAAGCACAATTTAATTATGAAGGCAACCCAACCCAAATTCTATAAAATAGCCCAGCCCATATAGATTAGTCAATATCATCCTGTTCATCATTATCTCTATTTCATCCTAAGCCATACCTACGTGAAGGACCAGCCGAGCAAGCAAAAGAAGAAGAAGAAAATCATGGAAAATTGATAATATAGGGATAGCTTTCACTCAGTTCGAGCTGCATAAGGTAAGGAGTCTTCTTCTTCAACAAATTCATCCAAGATCAATTTTCTGCTTTGAAAAATCTTGTTTGCGCAGCCTCCGATTTTATTGAATTTTACCAAGCCACGCTATTCCAATTCTTGCTAAACTAGTTGTTACGGAAAGATAACTTTCTCAGTTGTTCACTGCTTCAGAAATCATCTGTGCGAGCTGCTATGAATTTTTGAAGTTTCTACCATAGAACAGAAATTTCTGGTGAATTGTCAAAGTATTTCGAAATATTCGTTATTGTTGGTCCATATGCTATTCAAACAGAATTACAGATTCAAATAAATGTTCTTATAGTTTCAGCGCTCTTTTCGATATCGGATCTCGTGGTTACGTTATAGTTTTCAAAAACCTCGCTTATTATCGATATATTGATCTCTTGAGCATGTGATTTCATATTTTAGGCGAAGGACATCGAACAGGACTTGAGGGAAGCTGCGGAGGCTGAAGACAACTAGACATACGTTTGAACCTCACAATGGGTCATTTTATATTCGTTCTTTTGTAAAATTATAATATTTGTCGTTGGTTTAAGAGATCCTTGCCGGTTATAGGATGTTATTTTTGTTGGAATTTGGCATATATGTGCTTTGGATTGAGGATTATACGAGTCATTACATGACATGGTGATGTGATACTATTTCATTCTATGACTTGATTTGTGATACATGTTATATTTGTTGGTCTTGTTTGTTGCATACACTTGGTATCAGGTTTTAAGTAGCTCGAATGACCACGTTCGGGTGAGTGGAGACTGACAAATCAAGTAAGTAGCATGTGGCTTGGCACACCCGAGTGAGTGAGGCCCACGAGTGCACCCTTCCAGTGCCATATACTGATATTGATTATTGTTGAACGGTGATCGTTAGAGAGATTTTGGGGAAAGTTACCGTATGTGTGGGACATGCATGTTCTAGCAGTCGATACGTTAGTTACGGTCCATGGTCTAGAGTACGGTGACGGACTCGTCTGACTCTCGACGGGGAGCTCAGTTCGAGGGAGGAGATGGTCACCCACGCGGTCATTTATGTGCTTACATGAATGTCGTTGACGTTCTTGTTATTTTTCGTGGTATTTTGTTGTCATATTCATATCATAGAAGTATACATTTGATTTGTTGTGGTATTATCGTTGAGGATATGCCTTCGGGGGGGAAGGCGTGTTCGTATTATCTTGTCACTGATATTGTGGTTTGCTCACCCCCCCCCCCCCCACACACACACATATATATTCTTCTTTCTAGGTTGTTGATATCTTTTGACAGGAGGTTGTTGTTTTGATATCATCGTTCCGCTGCGATCTCTACCACTTTGGGTATAGTATCTTCTTTTGGTGTTGGATCCATTGGCGGGAATATTTTGGAAGGAAATATTTTCTGTTATTCCTTCGTTGATCGATATGTCTAGATATTTCGTACTTCGTAATCTCCTTTAATATTATATATATGTTTCACCGAGCTTTTCGATTCCTTCTATCATGTGATTTGCTCGTAGTTTGATTTGATATCGAGCCTTGCGTTTATTTATAAATGCGACGACTGTCGCGGCGTCGACATGGGTCGAGGTGTGACAGATTGTGCGAACCAGTGGACAGGAATTTGCCACGTCGCCAATCAGGATGAACATTCATTAATTTATTATAGATATAAAATATTACAATAAATTATTAATATGCTATTTTATTATATCTTATAATTAATGATGTTGGATTTCGTCTGCTTGTGTCGGTAAGGCTGGACATAATAGACGCCTCGGTTCAATCGAACGACCTTAAAAAGATTCACGATATATTTATTTTTTCACTAAATATTTACTCCCCGTAAGTATATCAAGAGCTTTGGATTTATACCCAAGTGGATTCAATTTGCTGAAGTGTGAATTTTGGTTCGTAAATGTAATAAAGTATTGGAAGTTGCTAATAATTCCATGACATGTCACAAATATCCAAATGGATTAAAACAATATGCTCCGTAGAAAACGATAAATGTAACTTTTCATAAATTAAGAAAATTTAGTTTTCGTCGAAATCATGAGAATATAAAGTACGTTTGCAACTTTCTTCTGAGTAATGCATAAAAGTATTGAGCCTCATAGTTATTTAATTTGCCAATGAGGCTTTAGTCTAGTTGGTCACACCCCGCCCCGCGTCACAAGCGCGACAGCTGCCGTTTTTCCTCGATAAACGCAAGGCTCAATATCCATTCATTACTCGTTAGAATGACCATAACACACGAGAAGAAAATCGAAGGAACATATATTATATATATATAATGATGGTTTTTTTTTTACAAAATATCACACTATATCGACCAAACCAAACGAAGGAATGAAATTTACAACAAAATCTCCTTCCAAAATAACACTGCCAATGGATCCAACGAAAAGAACATACTGTACTCAAAACGAGTGAAACGACAGCGGAAGTAGCGATCACAAAATGGCATGTCCAAGGAAATTTAACAACCTGGAAGGGGATATAAAGAATGGGGTGAGCACACCAAAAGTTAGAGTTCCCATATTGACCACAGTGCCTTCATAAATCAGGTATATAACGCACACTCCTGTGATTAGAACCTCCAGAGGTCATATCAGGATTAAGAGCCGGTATACATGGTGATGCAGGGTTGGTTCACTACGAGGGGGAACATTCGGAATCCCGATCGATTCAGGAACGGCATATCAGGACCATGAGGTATAGTGGAAGTCGAAGAACCAGCCGTAGGTGAACACCATGGATACCAACATAATCATAATATACTTGATAATGTTCCGGAGTCATCATTTTATCCACCCGCACTTGAGTTTTGTGGTTGCTCGAAAGATGTCATAGTAACATGATGAGGGTGTCTTCGAGGTCTACGAGGAACAGGAACAGAGAGAGGACTAGGAGAGCGTCGTGAAGTGCATCCCCTACCTCGACCTTGGGTACGAACTGGAGGTGCCATAAGACTATCAATGGAAAAGGAACTAAGGTCAAGACAATATTAGGTGATGGATAAAGAAAAGGACGGAATGAAAACAGATCCATTGGCAACACTGACAAGACGAAAAGAAAGAATGCAACAAAGTCTCTAATACCACAAAACTGCCACACCCCGAGCCGCGTCACAAGCGCGACAGCTGCCGCGTTTCTCGATAAACGCAGGCTCGATATCCATTCATTACTCCTTAGAATGACTATAAGACACGAGAAGGAAATCGAAGGAACGTATGTATATATATAAAGGATGTTTTTTTACAAAATATCACAGTATATCGACCAAGGAATGAAATTTAAATCTCCTTCCAAAATAACACTGCCAATGGATCTAACGAGAAGAACATACTGTACCCAAAACGAGTGAAACGGCAGCGGAAGTAGCGATCACAAAATGGCACGTCCAAGGAAAATTAACAACCTGGGAAGAGGATATAAAGAATGGGGTGAGCACACCACAGCTCAGTGAGTAGATGATACGAACACACATTCTCTCCCAGAAGGCGTATCCTCAATGACGACCCGATAACCAACTAAGTTGATGCTCTTAATCGACAATCGCACCATCACTCATATAACCCAATACCATAGCAACACAAGACATAACACATCAAATAACACAATCCACGAAATCACATCAACAACGCGTGGGTGACCAACTCCTCCTCTCGAACCAAACTCCCCGTCGAGAGCTCAGAGAGTCCGTCACCGTACTCTAGACCATGAAACTAAACGACACAACAGCTACTAAGATATATGCATGTCCCACACACGGTGACGTTGGCCAAAACTCCCCAACGACCACCCTTCGACTATCATCAACAGTGGGCATGGGAAGGGTGTAACGTTGGGCCTCACTCACCCCGGTGTGCCAAGCCGCAGGCTACTACTCGATTTTGCCACTCTCACTCACCCAAACGTGGCCATTCGGGCTACTACTACCTGGTACCAAGTTTATGCAACAAACAAAGACCGACCAATAGACCACAATCCATATCACAAATCAAGTCAATCAGGTAGTATCACATCACCACGTCAAGGAATGACTCATATAACCGTCGGTCCAAAAAACCGAAACATGTACGACAATCCCAACACTAGTGGTCAAGGAGGAGGCCTTAAGAATTGTTGGCTAGGTGATGAGATCGAATCCCACCTCCCACTATTTCTTGAGTTGCCCCATGATCTTATCTCATGACTATCGTGTTGGGTAAATTTGGGACGTGAATGTGGGCGTAAGCCCATAGCTGGTGCCTGGTTGAGTGGAGATACTCCAGGCTTTCAAAAAAATAGTTATTTAGTTTTATTTTATTACCCGTAAACGAATAGACAAAACGAGCCAAAAGAAACACAGCTTTGACGGATTAGGAAAGAAGTTTCCCCTGGCACACTTATATGTGATTGAGTGTTTTCACTGAATATAGAGATATACACATCTATGAAACGTTTAGGCTCGAAAATTGGAATAAATGAGGACGAAATATATGTAAAATTGAGGGTTAATGTGAAACCACGACATTGTAAATCGAAATTAATTAGAAAAAATAGGTATTGATAAAAGAAAAAGAAAAAAGATTCATCATACATATTACTGTAATGAAACGAAATGAACAAACGAGAATCTCGAAAATATTGCACTCCTCGACCACATGATATTAACTTGTTACGCCAAAGATTCTGCGTCTTAGATTAAAAAAAAAAAAAAGGCAACACATTATTGCTTTAATACTCGCATATAGACAAAACCCACAAGGAAAGCAAAGCAAAATTCATCAAGATTCTCTCTTGGAATGCTTTAATGCTTCGTAAAAATCGATTCTCATCATAGACAAGTCAAACTTATCAGTTCAATTCTTGGTGGAGCTGAATCAAATGGATGATCAGGTGGTTCAGCGTGTATTCCAAGAGGGTGGACGCGATTTACAGCCTTCAACGTCTTCTTCTTCATCTATATTGCAATCCCTTCCACTACATGTGGTACGATTCATTTGATTTTTTTTTTTCTTAGTGGGTTATATCTTTTAACCGTGGGCTGCTTTCAGCTAGCTTAATCGAGTACTTGATTGAGGGAAAAAGTTTTGATTTTTAAGTAGTTTGCTCTCTTGCAGGTCGAACTTGGGACCAAAGAGTGATTGGGTAATTTTTTGTTCATATCGGTTTCCCATGTATGAAATTGCTTATTACGTGGAGATGAAGCTGGAGTTTTCTTGTTTTGTAATTTGTAAAAAAATGTTTGTATTGTTGTTAAGTCGTATATATTTTTGGATTATAACTGCTGATTATGCATTAATAAATGGAATTGGGAAAGTTCTGCATTTCAAGGATGAGGTGAAAATGCATATGCTGCTGATAGTTTCAGTTTCTGGAGGTTTTTTCTGTTGGGTTTCAATTATCTGAGAATAAGCTTTGTAAATTCTTGCAGTCTTTTGATCATGGATATTACTTATTGATCAAATCAATACAAGAACTTAGATCGAAGAAAGATGGAGTTGTCACTGTTGGGATTGGCGGTCCTAGTGGATCTGGGAAATCGAGGTCTTGAACCTTGATCTAGTTTTTACGCAAGCTTTTTTGTATGAAGTCCTTTTACAAGCTTATTTTAGCCTTATTTTCTGCTTTTGTAGCTTGGCTGAAAAGGTAGCTTCGGTAATTGGTTGCACTGTTATCTCAATGGAGAACTATCGTAATGGAGTTGACGATGGACATGATTTGAATTCAATAGATTTTGACCACCTTGTGCAGAACCTTGAGGTATTCATTCAGAAATTGAAAAAAAAAATAAGACTAATATGTCTGGTGTATTATATGATTATAACATATGACGAGTAATCTTTTAGTATTTGCATAAATGAATTTGTTTTTTCTAAGTTTAATCTTGAACTAGGACCTCATAAATGGCTGTGATACGTTGACCCCCACGGTTGATTTTCAAGGAAGAAACCGTGTTGGTCCAAATGCTATTAAAAGCATTTCATCTGGGGTGGTAAGTGTGATTTGATTCTAAACCTTATATTTTTTGCTAAACTTACGTTCTTCGTCGCATTTTCCAACTTTTGGTTCAGGTCATAGTTGATGGTACTTATGCATTGCACGCAAAGCTACGATCTTTGCTTGATATACGAGTTGCTGTGGTAATTCTTGCATCTCTTGCACATTGAGTTCTTAGTCTCACTGCTTGCTATTTTTTTTCTGTTGAATTTAATTAATATGGGAATATTCAGGTTGGTGGTATTCATTTTAGCCTTCTGTCAAAGGTTCAATATGATATAGGTGAATCTTGTTCGCTCTCGACTCCTTAATCGACAGCATTTTTCCCGCTTTTCAGAAAGCATATAGAGCCTGACCTTCATCATGCTCAGGTAGCATTAGTATTCTTTATCAGCTCTCCTCTAACATTTTATTTATTGTTGATTCTCTTCATTCTTGTGTAGATCAGAATTAATAACAGCTTTGTTTCGTCATTTAGAGAGGCAATTTACAAGCTCAAATGCAAAATCGAGGTATTTTATATATGCTAATAGAATGGATTGCCTATTTCATTGACGGGGTTAAGTTTTGGATGTTAAATTTTTATTATTTGTGTCAGGCTCAAAGTGGAAATTTAGCTTATATCTTTCAAGGAAAGGAAGCGCAGAATGACAAGTAAGTCCATGGTCCATTTCAACATAATAAGACAAGAAAACGATCATTTGCAGTTTGTTTTTCTACTCTTATAGTTATTTAATCGAACCCTAATAACTTCTGCACTTCAAATCAAGTTTTATCGAGATGTACCTGAGACCACCATCAGCAAATGAAGAGGCACGGATAAATGATTGGATTAAGGTGCGACAATCTGGGATCAAATACTATCTATCTCTTGGTGATCAGAGAATTGTTGATAAGAACTTCATCATAAGGCCAAGGCTGAGTTTGAGGTAATAAAATCTTCTATGGGTTTTCTCCTTTGCTCGAAGTATCGTAATAAAGGGAAAAAAGGATAAGGAAAACTGGACCTAACCGTTACATGTAATGAATCAGGTAGGCCGAATGACTTTAGGTGGCCTACTGGCCTTGGGATACACTGTGGTGGTCAGTTATAAGCGAGCATCTACTTCAGTTATCGTTGGAAACCTCTCAGTTTCGCGCGAAACGATAGACACCCTTGAAGAGACCTACTTGGTTTTGAGGGGGACAAATAGAAAAGTAAGAATTATTTGTCTTCCTTAAAACATTTGGCGATTTATGATGTTTCCAAAATCAGTTAGGCCTTTTTAGTCCAATTCATTACGAAGGGTAGTTTCTTTTCTGAACTTTATGTTCGAATTCGATGCAATTTTCGATCTTTTAACGCAGATTGTTGGGACTGAATCATCAAGAATGGGTATCAATGGACCATGGATCACCGAATCATACCTGGAGCTGATCCTCGAGAGACAGGGTATAGAATATTGGATTTATTTTTGAGGGAAAATGCTCTTTTTAGTTGGATTCAATAAAACATCATACTAGGCTTCGACGGAGCTGTAATAGGTCTTTCTAATGCATTCAGGCGTTCCAAGGCTTAGTACGCCTCCACCATTGTCCAAAGCATCTTCGACCTCTGCTCAAGAAAAGCTTATTAGTGCTCCAAAGCCAGTTCGTATTACTCCAAACATAGTTAACCGTTTCGAGGAGATGTCTCAGCCATGGACAAGATCACCGACCAAGTCTAAATGGAGCCCGTTATGGCAACGTGGCATTTTGTCCCACGAGATCCTATAGCAGGTTTGTCCTTTGGCTCTAAAATTCTTACATAAATCTTTCGTTTTCCCATATTTCTTGTATCTACTGATTGATTATTTGTCTGAAACAATTGTAGGTCCTACTTCTTCGAGGGATGTTCTTCAGCTTGCTCCAATGCCAGACTCGTATGACTTGGATAGAGGATTGCTTCTCGCCGTTCAAGCTATTCAAGTAAGTGTTTTTTTCGACCATCACATCTTAGGTAGTAACATAATATATTCTCTTTAATTGCAAGCTCAGCGTTTGACTATGTTGGTAATTTTGACAGGCTTTGCTAGAGAACAAGGGCGTTCCTGTAATTGTTGGAATTGGTACTCTCTCTCTCTCTCTCTCTCTCTCTCTCTCTCTCTCTCTCTCTCTCTCTGAAGATATGTGCTTACATTATTTTTGCCTCTCTGATCTTTTTTGTAGGAGGGCCAAGTGGATCTGGCAAAACGAGCTTAGCTCGTAAGATGGCAAATATTGTTGGTTGTGAAGTAGTTTCACTGGAGAGTTACTACAAATCTGAACATGCAAAGGACTTTAAGTACGAAAACTTCAGCTCTATCGATCTCGATTTACTCTCACAAGTATGCGTTGTACTTATTTCCTATCTCCTTTTACTCAGATGCACCGACACTTCATCTTATTTCTCCAATTGTTGAACATTATCCTTCACACAGAACATTGATGATATCAAGAATCATAGAAGAACGAAGGTGCCCGTCTTTGATCTCGAGACTGGCGCTCGCAGTGGTTTCAAAGATCTTGAAGTTTCTGAAGATTGTGGTGTGGTACGCCATACGAAATTGCTCATGTTTTCTAATGGGAACATCAATATATAAATGGTGCTTCTCTTAACTATTTTCCAGGTAATTTTCGAAGGCATATATGCTTTGCATCCTGACATTAGAAAACCACTCGATTTATGGGTAGCTGTTGTAAGTATATCACACAACTTTTATGTATACTTACTTCGTTAAGACACTGAAATCTTTCAAGTAACAATGTTGTAATGAAACAACAGGTTGGCGGCGTCCATTCGCATCTTATTTCTCGGGTTCAAAGGGATAAAAGCAAAGTCGGCTGCTTCATGACTCATAACGAAATAATGACCACTGTATTTCCAATGTTTCAACAGCACATTGAGCCACACCTTGTCGAAGCCCATGTTAGTTTTTTCCCTGCAATTTTTATTCAAGTAATTCAGATCTAAGTTCATTTCTCGTAATGTTGAAATTTTCTGCTGTTACGCAGCTGAAGATAAGAAACGACTTCGACCCAGTTCTTTCGCCCGAGAGCTCTTTGTTCGTGCTGAAAAGCAACAAACAAGTAAGTGTAAGTTGCATTTCTTCATTTTTTTCTACGATGATCTTTCCTTGAATTGATTGGCTCTTTCTTTCGTAGGTTGCTTATCAGGATATATTGAAGATCCTCGATCCAACTAAAATATGCAGCTCAGTGCAAAACTTCATCGATTTATACTTTCGGTTGCCAGGAATGCCAGCCAATGGACAGCTGACAGAAGGCGAATGCATAAGAGTCAGATTGTGAGGGTCGATTCGCGCTACTTATTCGAGAGTTTACTATTATTATTTCTTGAAAATTTGTGCTTTCAAATTCGTGCCAGGTATTGCTTTTAACGTGGTTTTTTTTTTTTTTAAAAATGAAGCCTATTAGGGAAGGAGATTTTATCATTCAACCGAAAGTGGATTTCGATATTAGCATCACTACAGTTGCTGGTCTTCTTAACATGGGGTATGCTTATGCTTACTATCGAAGCCCATCGCCTCCTTTCTAATTCCTAATCGAATTCAACTTATCATTTTTCTCTCCTGTAATTTTAGGTATCATGCTGTTGCATACATAGAAGCATCTGCCTATATATACCAAGATGGAAAGGTTTGGACATCCCTATCGAATCTCTCCTAGTCCTCGAAGCCCTTTATTACATGCATACATGGAATTAAGAAAGAAATAATTGATTTTTTTTTTTTGCAGATTCTTATAGAGATCGATCATTTGCAAGATGCTGCGTGTCCTTACATTCAGATCAAGGCGTAAACAAGGAGACTGTAACTGCTGCTGGCTCAACGCTCAAGCTAGATGGCTCTTACACCACTAAGGTTGTTGTCTTAATATTTTTTTTTTTTCCTTATTGATAATTATTTGCTTATTTTTATTCATTTCTTTTCTGCAGAGCTATCTCGAGATTATTCTTGAAGGTTTGCCCGCCGTGGAGAGAAATTCAAACGGTATACACTCGCACCAAGCTGCGAGGTTGCAAGAACTAGTAGAATACATACAGTCTCAGGTTTATATTCCCATGCAATAAATGATCAATGTCGTCTTATATAAATTTTTTGTTTCTCCGCATTTGATATCGTTATCTGTTTTTGTTTGTGAATAATAGGGTAGTAGTTCATCTTCGGAGTCTTCGCCAAGTAGAGACGCTTCGCCCCTCGAAGGTGTCATCGAAGAAATGCAATCGAGGATCAAACGTTTAGAGAGATGGCACGCCATTAACACAGTAAACTCCACTTGAAACAAACATCTCCTTTTTTTTTTCATTTCTGTATTTTAATTGAAGCAATTTTGATTGAACACTCATTTTTGCAGGTCCTTTGGACATTTCTAATGTCTGCATTTGTGGGATATTCACTTTACCAGAGGAAACGGCAGTAGATTATGTATTTGGGATGGCCGACCGTTGAAGAAAGAATCTTCATTACATTTATTCAGAAAATAGATTAGATCTAATTCTAACCCTCAGTGACTTGTTGACAGAACAATTGAAAACGTTGAAGTTTCTGCACAGTTATGGTTCTGAGCTGAGAGAGAGAGAATGTTTGCATTTTTATACAAGAACAAAGAAATACTTGTGTAGTATTGACTTACAATGATGGAACATCTGAGTGATGCAAAATATTATATAGCTAATGTTTATTCGTTTACAATTTAAGAGGTGGATGCCATTGATCAAAGAGCAGCAGCAACAGAGATTTATTAACCTGAATCAAATTAAGAAATGATAGAATAAAATAAAATCGTGGTCGGCAGGATTCGAACCTGCGCGGGCAGAGCCCACATGATTTCTAGTCATGCCCGATAACCACTCCGGCACGACCACTTTGATATTACAAGTGTCACACATTATTTAAAGGTTTTTCATTTCAATGATCTATCATTACATCCATTGTTAATTAATCCGAATTAAAATCCACCAAGATTTACAAAAATCAAAACTTCAGTGCATTAGGGTGATTAATATAAGGATTAAGGACTTTGCATAAATTTGCAACTCTATCTATCAAGATAATCCTAATTTAACAACTCTTTATCTACCTCCAAGACCAACATTACACACCTAAACCCTTTTGTAAAAGCTTCAACAAGTTCTAGAACCATCTGCTGCGATAGTCTCTCGTCGTTCCAAACCCTACCAATAAGATCAAACCATTCTCGAACCTCTTTTATCATATCAGTACTTCACCTTCCAATTCTTAACTCTCCACGCCGTTTTTTTTTTTCCTTTTTCTGTAATCTTCTCAATCTCATCTGCGTTTTTCTTTTCCAATCAATGGCCAGCGTTTGATTCCAACTCTCAACAGGGTGCTCGTTGAGAAAATCACGGCGCCTTCGAAAACCACAGCTGGGATTCTTCTCCCCGAAAAATCATCAAAGGTGTGCCATTTTTCGTAGGGTTGGAGGATACAGACTTGGTAGTTCGATTCTTTAATTCATGGGTAATTTTTTCTTTTGTTTTTTTGGTAGCTGAATTCTGCTAAGGTGGTTTCGATCGGGCCGGGTTTGAGGGATAAATCGGGCAATCAAATACCCGTCGGTGTTAAAGAAGGAGACACCGTTTTGTTGCCCGAGTACGGCGGAACCCAAGTCAAATTGGGTGAAAAAGAGTACGAGTCTTTGTTGTGATCTATCAAGATTGTATTTTTCTTCGGAATGCGTTTATTTTTCGTTAAATTTTATTTTCTATCTTCTTTCGCAGGTACCTCTTGTTTAGGGATGAGGATATCTTGGGTACTTTGCACGATTGATGAATTTGAGGTTCTGTTCTGAGGTTGTGTCACTGATAGTTGATATTTTTGCTGCCTACTCTTCGCTTGTTACAGTTCATTTAACATGGATGTCTTCGATGTTTCTTTCTGGTTTTAATTCTGAACTTGGTATTTTTCTCCATTATTTTGGGGAATGCAAAAGATCGATTTAGTCCTATATATCTAACTACGTAGTAGATACTAACCAACGTCGGTAAGAAAACACTTGACTTGGAGGAATCCACAATCCAACCCTTGTTTTTGTTCAGGAGAGAGGATCAACTAAGTTTTATGTAATCTTGCAACATACTTAGGGCCTATTTGGTATCCTAGATTAGACCATCAGATAATATTAATATGGACATGTTTGGTTTTTGTATTTTCAGTCAGAGATTGATAGGAGTTCACTAAACGATTGCAGGCATGTGGATAATCAATATGAATGAAAGTGTTGAGGTATTACTTATAACTTAACCTGGGCCTTTGTATGGGGCTTGCAACCAAACAATGCAATTATAGGTACATTTGACTAAGTATGCCCCTTTTATGTAAAAACCTTAATAATCGTCGTTCAGATGGTTGCGATACGGTTTCGAACTGGCAGTCAGTTATTTTTTTCGATTATGGTTCAAATCATCGGTCATCCGTTATTTTTTCGATTACGGTTTCGTACCGCGGTTGTTTTTTTTTTTTTTTTAAGTATGAATAGTTGAAACTCTCACTTCACATTTCGGACCGACGGTTTTTGACCTAAATTGCTGGTCGGTTCATCAATGCCTGTTATGGTTTTTGAGAAATTGAAATCGTTATGGAACTGTCAAATTGTGGTTTCGGTTTTGAGTTTAACTTTAATCATTGACCACGGTTAACATAGCGGCGGTTTGTTACGGCTTCTACGAATCTTTATACACTCAGGGAGATCCTTGGGATGGGTTCGACGTTGTCATCATCGGTTTTGAGAAATCAATATTGGATTGATTCTCCTCTAAAATAGATTATGAATATTTGGTCATTTTAAGTTTTGATGGACAAATTCTCGATTTGATGAACAACGTAACGGTTCAACTAAAAAATTTATTGGGTTAGTTACCCACCTTGGACTCAATAGTCCAATAGTCTTCAAATCTAACACAAAGTTGTTTCTGCATCACAGCTCTAAACAGACTTGACCAAACTCGAAAGTCTGCGAAAAAACATTTGAGAATGCAACTTTTTTACCATACGTCATTGTGTTTATGGTTATAACGTCGAGTTTGGATCAGCCACAAAGTCATGGAAAAGACGACCTCTTTACCAAATCTCAAAAGTGTTCATCAAGTGATAAGTCCATAATCGAGTACTTGTCTATGGAGCACAAGTAAGAAGGCAAATGGATTAAAATGGAATGAATAGGTAGAGATAAAATCCACTAAATTTAACTTTGTTGTTATAAAAACTCCATTGGCACTATTTTCTTGCTTACTGAACTTTCAAAAGAAGAAACTACGCTACAATCATATCTGTATGTTCAAATAATTTAAAAGAAGAATATGCTCTATTATAGGGTGGGCATTTGTTTTTTAATTAAGTCGGCACATGGGAATGGACAAGGAAGCATGCTTTCGTCATTTAAATAGTAATCATGGGATAAAATTATCCAAAAATAATGATGAGAGGATTCGATAGAATTATCGAGCAAGGCTCGCATCAGCAGAAAAAGAATCCCGAAAAAGAAAAATGAAATAATTCTTCGATCAATGGAATGGACAGATAAGATAAGCGTGGCTGCTCTCATCGCATAACATGCCCGCGGTTCGGCGTGCGCTCGTGCTATATATGGATGGGCGAGGCGATAGTTTAATTTCTTGTCTACCTATAAAGAATTGTTTAACTATGGCTCTTTCTCATAGAGTCATAAATTATAAAAGCATGAAAACAAAATAATTACAATATATTATATTCTTTCTCTAGTTGCAAAATTCCACGAACTGCTTTAATTCCGACATTGTTCCAAAATGTTGTCACCCTTATACGCCGGTGAAACGGCGGCAACACATACACACACGCAAACATAATACACGTTCGACAATGTATGATTTTTGTGACGTAGCCCGACATATACGTACAGAATACGAAATTAAATTGTTCTTAGGGTGTCCACGACAATAACACACCCATAATACTGTCACATCAGCTTTTCACTATATTTTCCTATATTTTATTCTATAACACTTTTATTCTACTTTTTTCACAATCATAACACTAATATACACGGGACCCACAACTATAAAATAAATAATTTCTTTTTTTTTTCTCCCACATTCTCTCTCCTTTTAATTCCTATAACACTGTGTCATAAATATGACACAGTGTCATACTCATGACACATCCACAATGGTGGTGTGTCATATAAAGTGCCAAATAAGCACATATGACACACCTATAAACCACCATTGTGGTTACCCTTAGTGCTTACGTCTTTCCCTCGTACTGAAATAACATAAATTAGGCTGAAAAAGAATCAAATCGGATAGAATTATGTTTTTAGGAAAAGTTTAACAATAATCCAATAATAATTCCAACTATGATTGGTAGGCTGAAAATAATCCCAACCATGAATTATTTATAAATAATCCCTACTATATGATGAGTCTGACTTGCTGCAACTTGTTGAAGCCTGAAGGGATCACCAATGCCACATGTCATATAATTTATTGACTAACTTTCATATTGATTTTTTATCCATTTATTTTCCTTAAAATTTTCAGACGGTTTAAAAGTCAAAATCGGAAGTGCATCGACGGTCAGCGCTATGATTAATCATGGTCAATGCGCTATGGTTAATCATGGTCAATGGTTCGGTCAAAATAAAAAAAAAAACAGATCTTTAATTATTACCGTTGGATTAAATTTTTTTGTAAATTTTTAATTAACATGCACTTGTTCATCTTCTTGACCAGTGTTCATTTTATATTTTTTTCTTTGTTTTTTGTTCACCGCGTTGTTTGTGTTATGTTTTCTTCTTCTGTTTCTTATTTCTTCATAAATAATAGAATAAAAAAATAAAAAAATATTATAAACGGTTGGGAATCGGAACAGAAAACAACGAACACTTCTACCGCCTACCATGCTTAGTAGGTTTCGTATTTTTACTAAGAGTTTTGCAAACAACAATTAGGAATATCAACCGGGCAAGTTCTAGACGCTTTTATCCATGTCCTCGTCAAGTAACTGAATGAAATTTTCCCATACTCGTCCCCGCAGGGATCCCCATGTCTCGTAGGACCTTGCCCCACAAGATTTTACTTAAAAATCTTACTTTTATATAGTATGTAAAATAAATTTTATATTTAAATAGTATTTTAAATATTATTTATGTATTAAATAACATAATATTCAACCTATACCTTAACCTCGGTGCGTCTATATAGAATTCCTTAAAAGAGATTTATCTTTCTATTTTATTAAGTGGGAGGGGCTTAGAGAAACTACCATCTAATTAATTTGGTGTGTCAATAATAATTAGATATTTACCCATGATATTGATAAACATTACAATTATCCTCAAATCAATTTTCATATACATAATAAAAGTAATAAAATTAAATTTATAATTTAATTTTATAATAAATTAAAATATAAAATAATAGGTGTCAAGTAACTTGGGTGCATTTTGGGAAAATCATTCATATGGTTACGAATATTCAAAAATAACTTGGGATTGTTTTAAGTAGTTGACTCATAAATTATTTTTACTATTATCAATTTTTCCTATCCAGTAAAACCTCTATAAATGAAATCGATATATTAATAACATCTCTTAGATAATAAAATCTTTTGGTCCTTACTTGGGCCTTTTTAAAAAATCATTAAATTCGATAAGATAATAAGATGATAATCCTTCGAAAAATCCTTATAAATATTAGGTCCCATTAAAACTCTAAGTTAATAATTCAATAAATTCGCAATTATAAATATAATGATAATTTCCTAAAAGATGAATCTTTTGTTACTAGCGTTTTCTTAAATTTAAATCTAATTGAATTTCATCCCTTACTTTTTAAATTGCGGTCAAGAGTTCCAGTATCCATAATTGTTAATTGTGTACAATGAATTAACATTATACCTGGATATTTTATTTTGTTACAAACAAATTGGTTGATGGATGAATATGATCAATGAAACATATAGAAATACTAAATTAGCTTAATTTAAAAAGTCTCATGTTAATTTATCGATATATTAATATCTCTCTAAATTAATAAAATTTAAGGGTCCTAATGTTATTAATTTAGAGAGGTTTTACTTTTTTGTATTCACTTATCCTATCGAATATTTTATACTCGTATTCAATTATATTTCTCTTCGAATCATCAAACTTATATGTATTCAAATTTCATCAATTTTTTCCACAAGTCTATTTAATATTACAAATAATATTGTATATAAATAAATTCAAATTATGATATTATATTATTATTCAAATCAAATATTTGATAATATACAAATCGAATACTATGGCATTTGTCTATCAAATATTAATACTCCTATTCGATTTTCTTTCTCTTCAAATCATCAAATCTATATGCAGTCAAATTACTTCATTTTTCTATTTTTTCCACAAGTTTATTTAAGGTGAATCTTGAGAAAAATACCCAATTGTATAAAAAATTTGCAAGTCAGTACCCATGTCAGAAATTTTTTTATATAAGTACCCGTTCGACTGTGCGTACCATTGTTTCGGTCTTGACGTACCTTTTTATATGTGTATTGCGTACCGCGTCGCGCATTTATATGGTACCCATATATGGTACTTATATACGTTCCATATGGTGCCTTGCGGCTGACTATATGATGGTACCATTTTCTAGCTGTATTACGTACCACAATACGTTTCTCTAAGGTACCTAAATATGTGATATGACGTACCTTGCGCGGGCAGGTACCAATGTGCAAAAATTCATTCTGACAGGTACCTGCATATAATACTGACAGGGTACTGACTTGCTAATTTTTTATATTAATGGGTATTTTTATATGAAATCCCCATTTAATATTAATATATTATATATAAATAAATTCAAATTATAGTATTATTATTATTATTATTCAAATCAAATATTCGATATATACACAAATCGAGTACTATGGCATTTGTCTATCGAATATTAATACTCCTATTCGATCCTCATTCTCTTCAAATCGTCAAATTATATGCAGTCAATTTACTTCATTTTTCTATTTTCCCACAAGTTTATTTAATATTAAAATCATATTATATATAAATAAATTCAAATTATAATAGATATTATTATTCAACTCAAATATTTGATAAATATACAATCGAGTCCTTATGGCATTCGTATTCGTATTTGAATATTATTGAATAAAAAAAATTTGATATTCAAATAATTTCAACTTCGAATGTAAATTTGCGTATAAAAATAATAATTTGCAACCCTACCTTAGAGCAACTATCTGTCATGCAAAACTATCATTTAACCATTTGTTTCAAAATATTCTAATTATACCCTCACAAATCAATTTTTTTTATTTTAAATCCGCAAAAAATAGCATATAATTGTAATAATTTGTTTATTAAAGGGCAAAATATTTAAATAAAAAATATTCCCTCAAAAATAAAATGATATCATTTATATTGTTATTTTACAAGAGTACATGCGTTTTGCCAAGTTGTTAATACAATTGAGTGGAGGCAATAAATAAACATTCAATTATTATTCGTGATGGTTGTTACAGAGCTGTAATGTCGGAAAACTTGGATGTAAATGCTTTTTTATTGCATGCTTGCAAAAAAGCTGTCTGTTCTTTGGTGTATAAATGGATTAGTTAGTCGTACTACTGTTCATCGGAAAAAATACTTAACAAAAGATAGACAAAAATCCAAGTTACCATGATTGTATAATTTATTTTATTTGTGCGTCATAATTGTTTAGAATCCCAAAATGTCGAGTGATGAGGATGAAGTTCACATTGACAGTACTTAATCGTGGTGTGAGAAACGTCGGAAGGAGGTTTCATGAAGAGGAATGCTAATTTTTGTGATTGAGAGATGTAGCAAAATATCTTTTCAATCTTAAATTAGTCATTAAGAAAGCATATGAAGTTTATAATAATACTTTACCTCTCTATGGATAGATCGATTTTTAGCCTCATCTATTACATTCACTTTCTTGCTCTATGCTCTTAGGTATATCATTACCAATGTTTAGCAGAATAATGTAATAAAGTCTCGTTCTTTCAAATAACTATAAAATACTAAACTGGATTACTATTCACCGCCCCTTTTTCCTAGTGACCGCCTCCTAAAGGGCTGCAAAAAGACGATTTTGCCCTTATGATATTTAAATTAATTTAAAAAGAAAAAACTAACGTTTATATAAAAACAACACTTTCATATCGCAATCATCCAAATCAGACTAAAAAAAAAAAAAAAAACTCAAAATCGCAATGGATCGATGACAGGGACAGGGGAAAGGAAAGGGCCTATTCGCACGACTGGTAAGCAAATTCTTGTAAAAATCATTCGTACGTAAATGAATTATCGAACACGGGTGGGAATCGTTTGAAAAGTCCCGATCGAACGATTTTTCGGGCCGGCCAACGGCACGTCCGAAAAAAAAATTTCGGCCGTGCTAGAGCAGGCGAAATTCACGATCGGCCCGTGCTGTGCCGGCCAAAAATACCGTTCAGTCGGCATGCATAGGTCGAAAATGCTGTTCGCCAATTTTTTTTAATTAAATATTTAATTGCAGACCAGATGTGGGAAGTCCCTACCCGGAGGTAGCAGTAGATCCCCCCTTGGAGGGATCTGGAGAGCGCCACACGAGGACGCGCGGCGTTGATGCATCGTTCGTAGAGAACGGGAGGAGGAGATGCGGCAGCGAGTGGCTGCTTCTCAGTCCGTATATGCGGATTACGATCCGCATGCGGGTGTCTGGAGCAGGCGATGATGCCGTACCGGATGATGGAGCATCGTTTCCGTCATCCGATGTGCCACCAGCCTCCTCAGGTAAGAGATTAAATTGACATGCGATGTCGTGTCTTAATAAACGTAAAATAAATTAAATTTATTTTGCATTACTCGTAAAAATGAAATAGGGAGCAAGCGCTCCAGGGTCGGAGATGACGATTCTTGAAGGGTGCAGGGGCCACAACCCGGTGGTCCAGATGATGACGAGGTGATCCCTAGTTATCTGGCCCACATCGCGCCCTGTATCTGGATGGGTGAGCAAGAGAGGCCCCTGCTGAAGTGCGAGCAGCGGGCGTTAGTGCTTGGGAAGCTTAAGAATTGGTACTCCCAATTCCCGCCGGAGACGCAGCGCGAGATCGTAATCAGATCTAAAAAAACAAGAAAAAAAAACTCAAATCGCAATGGATCGACGACAGGGAAAGAGACAGGGGAAAGGGAAGGGGTCTATTCGCACAACTGGTAAGCAAATTCTCGTAAAAATCGTTCGTAAGTAGATGAATTATTGAACGTGGGTCGAAATCGTTTGAAAAAAGTCCAGATCCAACGATTTTTTCGGCCACCAATGGACCCGGCCAAAAGTATTTTCGGCCGCCGCAAGGCCCGGCCGAGAAATATTTTCGACTGTGCCTTGTGGGGGCCAAAATTTTTTTTCGGCCGCGTATGGACACAGCCGATTGTTCGGCTAGGTCTTACGGCGGCCGAAGATGTTTTTCGGCCTGGTCCATTGGCGGCCGAAATTTTTGTTCGGCCCCAATTTTTTTCTCAACAGTTTTTTTAAATATTTTATTACGTGTCAAACGAAATCCTTATCTAATAATTATTTATGTTAACATGCAGGCACTGGAGGAGTCCCGCTCGAAACGACCTATAGGGAACTCAGGATTTCCATTCCACACGATATTGTACAGAGTTTCACACCATTCAATCGATAATGGGAACTGAGTTGAGGCGTGCTAAAGGACTGACGGATGAGGTTTACTCCGAGTGCGGATGTGTGGTACGACGTATGCACGCGCTCCCATGTGCATGCGAGCTTCAGCAGTGTGTCGACAACAACTACCTAATTGCTGCAAACTGCGTGCACGATTTCTGGAGGACAGTCACCATCGGCGAGGGAGTAACTCCCGATATTTCTGATCGGGATTACTTATACGACCTCGTGCGTGAGGCAGAAAGCCGCGATCCCGCCGTTATGCGTAGCCTCCATCGAGTCGTTCACGAACATCTGTATCCCGACGCCCGTGAGTGGAATGAGTCTGGCATTAAGACGTCTCTCAAAGGTCGGCCGAAGAAAAAAACTCGACGAAGCGGGATGGAAGTGCTTGGGAGTACGCAATCCCAAGGGGTGGACGCAGTGGAGGGCGCAGCAGTACCAGTCGTAGCAGCTAGGGTCGTACGTCATCTTCGTCTGCGAAGCGGTCTCGTGGATCTACAACGGAGACAGGTACTACTATCTTTTACTCGTAAATTCGTTGAAACACGGATGCACATCTAATCTTGAAAATGCGTTCTACAGGTGACTCAGACCTACCACACCCACTTGGCGAGTTGCGTACAACAGTCATCCATCCATATATAGTTAGCTATAAGGATGTGGTGGCTGACGGCAACTGTGGATTTCGCGTTATCGCCCATCATATTTACAATGACGAGGACGAATGGATCACCGTAAGGAATCACGTCGCGAACGAACTCGCGGCCCACTGGGAGCGTTACTCGGCATTGTACTATGGCGAGTCATTGGAAATGGCGGTGAATCGTATACACTGGGAAGGAGGGCCTTGTGGACCACACCACTGAATGTCGACACCGTGTGATCTGTGGGCTGTGGCGACACTTTGGAACGCTGTAATTATCCTCTACGGGTACGACAATGGATCGAACATCAACATGCATTCGAACACAATATTGCCACTGCGTGCCGGACGGACTGCTACTGGACCGAGCCGTACGATCGTCATGGCGCACCTTGGAGATATTAGCAGCATTATATTAGACTAACTTAAGTTCAGAGTTTTCTATGCCCATCTTACATCCTTATTGGTTCACGAATCGTGATGCTCGAGTTGCCGGTTGGGAAAGAAGATATCAGAGTCGATTGGATCACTGGCAGCACCTAATCGAGCAGTATAATTTGTGACTTAACTTATTATTTTGTTTATGTTTCGTTTATGTATTGGACGCGTACTGTATATGTTTGGAATATTTTTTTTGCATCTTTATTCCGTTTCGAATTACTAATACAAATAATTATTCCCGAAAATAAAAAAAAATACGGTCGATCGATATTTTCGGCCCTGCAAGTGCACGGGCCGATCGAATTTTCGGCCAGACCTGTCAGGGCCGAAAATTTCGGTTGGCCCATACACTGTAGGCCAAACGTGTTTTTTGGCCAGGCAGTGTCCGGGCCGAAAATCGATCGGAAAATTTCGTTAGGTCCGTGCACTGCAGGGCCAAAAATATCGATCGATCGGTCCTAAAAATGTTAAATCGAATTTTTTTTATCCGTATCGATCGATCGTTCGAATTTATTTGTGTATGTAATTTTCAGTATTTCGTACCGAATTATATATTTAGTTTTTTCTTTTTAAATTAATTAAATATCATAAGGGCAAAATCGTCTTTTTACAGCCTTTTAGGGGGCGGTAACAAGTAAAAAGGGGCGGTGAATAGTAATTCCCAATACTAACTTATGTTCTTTAGGAAATGAAATCTGGTCCGCATGGAGTGGAGATTTTATATTTTATTTTATCATTAACAAATTAGAGTAATATGAAAAAGGATATTACCAATTAATAAATTCTTTCACTCACTCTTAAATTTCATTAAGAAATACGATACCTATTTGATTGATCATCATTACTATCTCATCATCGAGACTTGGTTACGCAAATATACCAAACACGGCTACGAACGAAGAAATAACTGAAACACAACTTACAAAGAAAGAGAAAAATGTTTTAGTGCGTTGAATTTCCAAAAAAAAAAGAAAAAGAAAAAACAAAGGGAGAAATAGTCTTAACCAACACGACGACCAAACGCGGCCTTAGTATATTTCGTCACATCTCTGGTTTCATTTCATAGTCGTCATTCTTCGCCTCTCATCGTCACGTGCGTCACGTGCCCCACCCAATGACGTGAATCGGACGCACCAGCGATGAGCGCGTACAACCGCCTCCCCACCAGCGGAAACAGCAGTCCATCCTCTCCGCCGAGTTCGCCGATCGCCGGACGCTCCTCGCCGCGCTTCCGCCGCCAATCGAAGCCGTCCTCCGCCAGGCCCAAGACCCTCGCGCAGCGGCTCGCGTGGATCGGACTGTCCGCATTGTTGAGGCGCCAGGGGATAATCCTATTCGCTCCGTTGCTGTATATCGCTTTAATGTTGTATTACATGGGGACGATGCCGTTCGATGTGGTGCCGGTTATAAACAAGCACAGGCATGCGCCGGGATCGGTTTATAAGAGCCCTCAGCTCTATGGGAAGCTCAGACCTGAGATGGATGCTGATAATTCGTCTGTTGATGCGGTTAGTGGCACTTTTAATGTATTAAAAATGCAAATTGATTTGATTGTTTTCTTGTTTCGAATTGTTGATTATGATTACGTTATCGTTTGTACGGGTTATTGGAACTCAAACCTTATTCGGATGGTAGAGTAGGACTTTTTACCGCCTATAGCCGAAATTTTGACAAAATTTAGTGTGGGAATGAGTTTTTATGTGCTTCAGCCTTATAGGTTAAGCTGCTTGTTTTTAGCTTCTATTGCCTAGAATGGTGAAACACTGAAACATAACCGGGGAGTTGATTCAAATCGACTTGATTGATGGCCAAGGGTTCAGTTTCCTTTTCAACTGTCGTTATTGATGCATTATTATGCTGGCAGATGTTCATTGATGTTTTTCGAACTCTGAACAGATATCTACTATATGGAAACATTCATATAAAGGTGGTGAATGGAAGCCATGCATCAAGAATGCATCTGAAGGTTCGAATGCTTCTTAGAATTAGATTTTTTGGTTTGATATTCTTTTTTTTTTAAATTCTTTTCCATGATCGAACTAATGGGAGCGCTCTCCTGGATATTCTGGTGTTTTCTTGCTTTGTTGAATAAGTTTTGTTGATTTAGCTTGTTTAAAACACATTAGGTCGATAATTTGTTTTCTTATTGTGTAGGCTTACCTGAGTCAAATGGCTATATCTTTATTGAGGCCAATGGTGGCCTAAATCAGCAGAGAACATCAGTAAGTAGTTTCTTTTGTATCTTGTCAAACTGCCTAAAGTTACCGGCTCGTTATGCCTACTCTTTTTTGTTGATACTTTCAGATATGCAATGCTGTTGCAGTTGCGGGCTACCTTAATGCAACTCTCGTAATTCCAAACTTCCATTTCCACAGCATTTGGAGAGATCCTAGGTGAGTTCATATGGATCAATGTGACCGTACGGTGATGCATTAGTGCTTGAAACATCGTGCTTCTCATGTTCCATGTTCCAGTATAGCATTGAACCACTCTGGTGTGTTCCTTATCCGTTGTTGGCATATATGCTTAAACCAGCATCTAAAGCCTTATGTTGGGATCTTTTTGTTTCCACTAACAGGATTCTGACTGCCTAATTTTCGTGCAGCAAATTTGGAGATATATATGATGAAGAGTTCTTCATCAAGAGCTTGGAAAATGACGTTAGGATAGTTAACACGATTCCAGGGTACATAATGGAAAGATTCGACCACAACATGACCAATGTGCACAATTTTAGAATAAAAGCAATGTCGTCCATTAATTACTACAGGGATACAGTTCTACCAAAGTTGCTTGAAGAAAAGTGAGTTTTTCCAGGATTCTTTTTCCTTTGACACTTTTCTGCATTCCCATCTCAAAAAGTCTGCCCATTGTGTACTTGATTTTTATTATGATCAGTGTCTCTCTGCAACTTTGGGTCTTTTTTCCTTTCTGCTTATGTGGGTCTTGTTCAGTTATATGGCTTCTCAATGAACATATATTTAACACTTGCGATTTCTCGTAATCTTCATCATTATCCAATTTTTAAACCGTTGTGATTCGGCTGATTCAGGATTATAAGGATTTCTCCATTTGCGAATCGACTGTCCTTTGATGCTCCCCCTGTCGTACAGAGGCTTAGATGCCTGGCAAATTATCAAGCTCTAAGGTTTTCAGATCCCATATCTACTTTAGCTAAATCTTTGGTCGCAAAAATGAAAGAACTCAGCGCAAATAATAGCGGAAAGTATGTCTCAGTGCATCTTCGATTTGAGGAGGTTGGTGAGGGATTACATGGTTTATATTAATAAAACTGTAATTTTGATCATAAATATACTTTTTTCCACAACAGGACATGGTTGCCTTCTCCTGTTGTGTCTATGATGGTGGAGAGCAAGAAAAGTTAGACATGGAGGCTGCAAGAGAAAAGGGATGGAAAGGAAAATTTACCAAACCTGGTCGGGTAATAAAACCCGGAGCAATTAGATTAAATGGGAAGTGTCCTCTTACTCCCCTAGAGGTAATATTTTGTGGGACAAATTTGCGGACTACCTTATTTTTTTTCACTTTTCCTTTTAAGTATTTCCTTTCCCAAATTATATTTAGATTATGAGAGAACTTACTTAAGTAAGATGATGCTTGCTTGTCCATATATTTAGCACATGCTTGCATAGGTGTATACCATTGACTATGTTGTGTCCCACCATACTTAGTTCGTTTATGCAGGAAAATATGTATTTTACGCCATAAATGATGCTAGTGAAAAGTTAATGTGTCTAAAGTTATGCTATTATCGTGTATGTTGAATGTTTATTCCAGATTGCCCACTAATAAATGAACATTGAATTCCTCAGGTAGGATTGATGCTCAGGGGTATGGGCTTTGATAAAAGCACATTGATCTATTTGGCATCTGGAAAAATATACGACTCTGAGAGGTATATGGCCCCTCTCTTGGAAATGTTTCCGTTGCTAAAAACAAAGGAAATGCTGCTATCTCCCGAACAACTAGCCCCATTTCAGGTGTAAATTTATCTTTTTTTGGTAACTCTCATTTCTATTCTCATGAGATAAACGTTGACATGACTTGCAATTTCTCCAGAATTATTCGTCAAGAATGGCTGCTTTAGACTACACTGTTTGTCTACACAGTGAGGTGTTCGTTACCACCCAAGGCGGAAACTTTCCACACTTTCTTTTGGGTCACAGAAGATTTTTATACGGTGGACACTCAAGGACCATAAGACCTGATAAACGGAAGCTGGCCTTGTTATTTGACAATCCAAATATAGGGTGATTGAAATCTTTTTTCTCCATTACCATGTCTTGGAGATATCTGTATGAGCTTAATCTTGTTAATGGCCTACTCTATTTATTTACTTTCCAATGATTTCTTCATCAGGTGGAGAAGCTTCAGGAGACAAATGCTTAGTATGCGAGCGCATAGTGATTCTAAAGGTTTCGAACTTAAGAGGCCAAGCGACTCGATATATTCATTTCCTTGTCCAGACTGCATGTGCAAAACAAATAAGACCGAAGATTCAAAGTCATAATTATCGCCAGCTACGTGATTATTAATTCTGGCTCAGAAAGTTCGAGTATTTCTTTGCTAACCCCAAATCTTCATCGTGATTCTTTCATTTTTTTTTCCCTCGAGGGGCCAGGAAGATACTTCTTTTCCGGGTCTGATGACTAGGTTTTTATTAGGTGGTTGATAGTTCGAAGGGGTGAAAGTTTTTAGGGGGTGTATTGCATCTTTTTTGTGCACGATGATGCCCTAATTGAACGAAAATTTTTGTGTCGATAGTCTTGGCTTTTGTGGCTGTCTCGGGTTTTTGGATTGACAAGGGATGTTTAGACGTGGTCGTAGGGACGGTTGATTGTCCATGCTTTGGGATTGATTGTACATTAGTGACATTTGATTTGTACAAGATTGTTAGACCTAAGACTGAAACTTTACAAGTTGCATTAGAAATTCGAATTTTGTTGGATCATAGGACATGAGCTATTTTTCTCCAATCATTTGTTCGCAGTTACTTCTTTATGATTTAGGTGTACATATGTTGAAGTTTTAACGCTCTTTGTCAGTCCCAGATGTTTGCAATGCTATATGGGGTCTCGAAGGGTTGATATTGGTTGAAGTAAGCATAAGAGTCTTTTTTTTTTCTTTCTTCCAAGCGATTTACACTTTGACACACTATTGTCGGATTTATTTAGAGTTTGGAATTCAGGTTTTATGATCAAATAGATCTCAAAGAGTGAAAAAACTGGAAACAGCAAGAATGCAAATCAAAATTTGGTTCGTATGTGTGCTTTTTATGAGCAAACTAACCTAAATTTGGTCCAAGATCTAAAATAGGACAGCCATTTGTGAAAATGATGACTTCATTAATGGAGATCAATAAAACTAAATGGTGACACACTTCAAGAAACAGAGTGCCTTCGATGCATAAGAAAGAAAAAGTACATGTATACTCTCTCAATGATCCTAGCAAAAAAGATAATTCTTTTCCATCATATCTTAATCAATGAAGTTGGAAAGAAGAAGGCAGTTGCGTACCCTCTATGTTCTACATCAATTTACTATCGTTCTTGAAAAATAAAATCGATTATTTAATTTCTTACTTACAGATGGTCATTGAACGACTTGGCATGTTCATACGATTGACTTACAAGTATATTACGTTTGTGTAAGTATTCTTCACCACCTGTTTCTTCCTCGTTTCGTTCTAGGTTTTCTTGCAGGGTAATAACACCATTGTAGAGCCCATGTTTGCATCATCGGACAAAACCATTATATTTTTAGCATGTTTCGTTTTTAGGGTTGTGGCACTTGGCATCCCAAAAATTCATAACTAATTGTACTTTCATTTTTCTGTGTCGATCGAATTAAGATGGATCTTGAAGAAGGTCAAAGAATCGTGAAAAAACAATAAAAAAACATAACGTAGAGGCTTAACGTGGTTCGGCTTAATAATCAAGCTTACGTCGACGGGCCAATATAATTTCTTTATGAATTATACGAGTTTAAGATTACACTATCTAAATTCTCAAAACTCTCAAATTTACATTTAGATCGAACTCTCTTTAAATATCAAGTTAAACTCTAACTATAAACTTGAGAGTTATAGAGAAATTGCAGATATTGTAATCTCGACTTGGAACTAAAAAAGTTCTATTAATCCGTGCACGTAAACTTGCATAAAAAGCGGAACCGCCTTAAGACACTGCGTTCTGTTTCTATTTTCTTGATCTTTTTTCTATTCTTTCATCTTCAAAATTGATTTTCTTGATTCGATCGATACAAAACACGAAAATACGTTGAGTTACGAATTTAGAACGTTAGAAACTCAAGGGAAATGTGGAACGCTAAATTGTAAGTGGATTCTTGAATATCCGAATTAGAGCACTACATTTGGACTATTAAAACTCCCATAATTCAATAAAGAACAAGTAAAATAAGGATGGTCCACATAAAGATATGTACATGTTTGTTAAAATTAAGCTCAAAATGCGTGACTTTTTTCGCTAACAAAATCCAACTTTGTGATAAAAATTTAAAATCTAATCCAACTTTATTTCCACTGTTCTTTATTAAGCATATGGAGTTTCATAGTTTCCTTTCAAATGACCCAACGTAATGATGTCTAACACTAAAATGCAAGAATTTTCTAGCAATTTGAAAAATACCATATTTTGTCAGTGCAAGAAAACCAAGTCCACAAACCCACAATGTACCTGGAAAAAAAAAAACTGGATGATTTTCTATACTGATGCAAACATATTCATGATATGGTTACGCTGCAAGGAAATTAAGAACGGAAAAATGAAGATACAAATAATGAAGAATAATACTTCAACAGTATTTGTCTTTGGTTACCGATTTGAGTTGGTCAATGACCAACCGAAAAAATAATTTTATAAAGGAAGAAATAGATTTTCGGTAAGAAATTCGAGTTAAATGTATGTGCAGTTTCAGAAAGAAGAGAGGAGTTGGATATATTATGAAGAAAATTAGATAGGAACGAGAGAATAAGATCGTTATGTTAACTCATGTCAATTCCGTTTCTTCATCTGTCACACTGTATTCATTCATGCATGTATTGTTGATTACCTTCTCCACCTTAATGATCTACTATTGTTAATTCAATGTAAAAGGCTCTCTAATGTGTTATTATTGGCCCAAAATCATGTATCAGATTCGCCCATGCTAATCCATTCAGGTTCTTTCCATATTGTCTTTCATTCTTTTCAACCCATTTGCGGCTCATCCACTACGTACATTCCCTTGTTTTGTTACTGTGAAAGAATAATATAATAAGATAATAAGGTTACTTTCAGAATCTGAATAAAGATGATTAAAATAACGAATCTACCTTACAATATGGTCTTTGCTGAGTCAGAGCAGAGATAAGAGGACAAACACATCACTGTCGGAATCAGATTTTCTTGGTTACTGACAATCGACGCTTACATCTCAATTCTCAACCCGAACCCAAGTATATGATTACTACTAATTAATTTTTAAATCCTAATTAAACACAGTAATCCTAAGGAACTATTTCAACTGTAAATAACTCCTTATCGAGCTATATAAAGACATGTAAAAACCTTAGAGATTTTTCCGTTCAACTTCACATAATAATCATGGGACAGACCTCTCTGCAAGAGTAAATATAAGCTTGGATGGGAAAAAGGCGTACGAATTCGTAAAAGACACTCCACACCACATCTCAACGATGTGTCCCGACATAGTTAGAGCGTCGAGCTTCTCAGTGGCAGTTGGGGAACCGTTGGTTCAGTTGTTGTCTGGAAATGCACCATAGGTTAGTTGGGTGTAACTAATTATTACATTACCAGCAATAACTTATTTGGGTTAACTAACTTAACTGCGCCTCTCTGAGCAGATGGGATAAAGATGACTGCGAAGGAGATCATCGAAGCAGTTGACGAGGAGAAGAAATCGATCACTTACAAGGTTGTCGAAGGAGAGGTCATGGAGTTCTTCAGCACTTTCAAGATTACCGTTAGTGTTGAAGAAGAAGAATACGCTGATGGTAGCTGTGGTGTTACTTGGGCTGTGGAGTTTGAGAAGAGAAGCGAGGAAGTGCCTGAACCTCAAGCGATTGTAGACTGTGGGGTTAGTCTTATGAAAGGAATTGAGCGTTATCATATGATAAACCAGGCTAAATAAATAATTAATTATGTGCGTGCAGGCATATATGTATTTTATTGAAATATATATAATAATGGGCGCGCAAGTGTACGATTTAGATGGGATCGTGTTTATATTACTAATGTCGCAATGAGCATCGGCAATGCATGGAGGCAAAAAGACCTTTAAGCAAGAAAACAAGTTAAACTATAAACCTAAGCAAGTCTTCTTTTCTTCAATGACATGGGTATGTCCATGTTTAGGGATTAGATATCATGTTTACGGATTACATGGGTATAAGTTATTTGTGTATGACTATACAAGCCACAAGGATCTTGTTGATATTGTATTATGTGTCTATTAATATTTGTGTAATGATATAAATTGTGGTGGATAGATGTATTGGAGGTGTGTATAGGTGTGCATGGTTAGTGATACACACCTCATAACCACCTTAGAGGTTGGTATGGATATACGAGTCTATAACCAAATTTCTTGTAATAGACGTGTATAGTCATACAAGGCATGTATGACTATACACAGATAACAAACACGAGGTGACTTATTCATACACATCCCACAACTATCTATACCCACATATCAAACGACCCGATATATTCCAAAACATGTTGCAATAAAGATCCGATACACATTTCGTAACAACCACGCCTTCCAACTTCCAAAAGATCCCTTTCGGACAGACAACTTCTCATTCGACTTATTATTTGCTTAAAGCTGCAATAAAAAAAACCATTTACAAAACATGTTGATTTGTGGACTAACATTCATTTTCCATCGTAGTAGTAACAGCTGAAACTGTTCAAAGCATCATAAATCACTAACATTTGAAGCATAACCGAAGATTTAGAAGGAACAAAGATAGGGAATTCTTGAAATCAAGCAAGCAAATACTCTATTATTACATTACCTTCAATCCCAGCAAAAGGGCAGCACAGAGTGAATTCGCTCAAATCCGATCCAATAACTGGCAATTTCCCTCTCGCGAATATGATTTCAAAGCAATGTTCATTCACCACATATCTAATGGGCCCAGGGCTGCCCAAAACAGTCTCATAAATCAAGCACCTATTGCTGCCCTTCATTGCCCTGCTCTTCTTTTGCTTGTAAACAAACATTTCTCTATCTTTTTAAAATTGAAGTTCAAGAGGATCAAAGGTCTACTTTTTATTTCGAATCGGTGACATTTTATGAAGAAATCAAGGGCCAATTGCGAGGAAACGATAGTCCAGCCCTCCATGCAATAACCGAAGGTGAAATAAATCGAAGACCCCCTTTTGATTGAAGAGTGTACGACGATTAATCGTGCAATAGTCTTCCACCATTCAAATTGAGGAATAAATTGAAATTTCTAATGAGAAATTGTGCGGGAAATTTTATGTCACTTCAACCCACAATATAAAAATACAGTTATTATACAATAATACATGAGATAATTATACAAATGATGTTATTTTGAGAATGGAATTACATAGTTGAGTTTTAAACCTATTACAAAACTAATCAAATTTTTAATTCTAACTTTTTTTATTTTCATTTTTACCACAAAAATACATAAAATTATAAATTTTCATTATTGTTATCTTCAAATAGCAGAACACTTGTTAATAATTAAAATTTTACCCCAACTTTTAACTCAAATTTGTTAAAAATATATTACTTAAAGAAATAATCAAAAGAAAACATGACCGTGATCTACTCCTCCCACGTGAGTTCGATATAAAAAAAATTCAAAAAGAAAAAAAGTTCAAAAAAAGAATGGAAAAACAATAAAAATTAAATATTTATGCTCGAAATTAATTCTAATTAAATCTAATCTTGTAATAATAGTTTATTTATTGTATTAAACTTGAGTGAATTAAACATCGGAGCTAAAAAATACTAACATACCTATATAATTTATTTATATATCAATATCTAATAAAACAATATCACATTGAGCCAGGAATTATGATATGATATTTTTTATTAACTATTAATACATAAATAAATTATATAGGTATGTTAGTATTTTTAGCTATGATTTTTAATTTACTCAAGTTTAATAATATAAATAAAATAGTATTACGAGATTAGCTTTAATTAGAATTAATTCCGAGCTTAAATATTCAATTTTTATTGTTTATCTCTTTATTTTTTGAATTTAAAATTTTTTTTGAATTTGTTTTTAAATTTGGGCGGGATGGACCTTAAATTTCCAGGCCTGCCAAATGGCGGGCTTACCCGCGCCCGGCCCGCCGTTAACGAAAATTCCAATTTAACAAATTAGGTTTTCTTCTACGCCATCCTTTTCTTCCCTCCAGACTTTGTCTTCAACCTTTGTCGTCTTGGTTTTCTTCCCTCGCCGTCTTCAACCTTGCTGCTGCAAACCGATATCTCACCGCTGCAACCGATAAGTCGGCCGCGTCGATCCGCGGCGCCCGATATCTCGCCGTGACAAATCCGTTCCGGCGCGGCCGATGTCGCGGCGATACGGCGAACCATGCTTGGGGCTCATCCACTACTTTCCCTTGTTTGGTAACTATAGGCAATTAAAAATTAATTGTCTATTTATATAATTGGGATTTAATAAATTATTTCCAATAAATATAATGAAGTCTTTAGTTAAATTGCTATATAGTGAGAGTTATAAATTAATCTCAAGTTAATAAACAGTTAATTTAATTAATAAATTGTTATCATATATGATAATATATATTCCTTTTATACAAAATCCTATACATGGTAATATGTGTAGAGATTTGTTAAATAAGTAAAGGAATCAAATCAAATATCATAATATCGGCAGATATTGAGAGATTAGTCAAATATGGAAGAAATCAAATCTAATCAGGATCAACCCATATATGGGTAGAATCAACCGAAATAAACCAGCGATTATATTTTCCATTATTGAGAATTCTCTACGCTTATAAATGCGAGGCTTCAGAATTCAGAAATCACAAGTCAGAGAGCAAAAGAAAATAAGAAGCCTCGAGAGAATTAGAAGTAAGTCTTCGATAGCATTCGGAAATTCTCTGAACGAGATTCTTCGTATTCGAGTTAAAATTTGAAGACGTTCATCAAGACCTGCGAGTTTCTCATAATCGCACGGTTCAAGGTTCAAGACCAGTGCGAGTTTCTCATAATCACACGGTTCAACGCTCAAGACCCGTGCGAGTTTCTCATAATCGTACGGTTCAAGGTTCAAGACCCGTGCATGTTTCTCATAATCGCACGGTTCAACGCTCAAGACCCGTGCGAGTTTCTCATAATCGCACGGTTCAAGGCTCAAGACCAGTGCGAGTTTCTCATAATCGCACGGTTCAGCGCTCAAGACTCGTGCGAGTTTCTTATAATCGCACTGTTCAACGCTCAAGACTCGTGCGGGTTTCTCATAATCGCACGGTTCAACGCTCAAAACCCGTGCGAGTTTCTCATAATTGCACGGTTCAAGGTTCACGACCAGTGCGAGTTTCTCATAATCGCACGGTTCAACGCTCAAGACCCGTGCGGGTTTCTCATAATCACGCGGTTCAACGCTCATGACCCGTGCGAGTTTGTCATAATTGTGCGGTTCAACGCTCAATACCCGTTCATTTGGTATCAAGTCCAAGTACTTCGTGACCAAGCTCAAAAGACCACAAAAAAACGTTCAAAAAGCCCCTTTCGATAAATCCCAAGTTCGAGTATTAGCTTCGTGATCAAGCCCAAAAGCCTACGAAGAAACGTTACGAGAAACCTCTCCAACGAATATCAAGTCCAAGTGTTAGCTTCGTGATCAGCCCAAAAGCCCACGAAGCAACACCCATATTTCGAAAGCCTCCTCCGAGTCCAGTATTAAAATCGTGATCAAGTCCCGAGGCCCACGAAGAAACTTTAACGAAGGCCCAAACCAAGGAAATTCAATATCCAAGAATTTCTCGAAATCCTTTTGAAGAATCAGAGGAATAAATAGATATAGAGTCCACTAAATTTCATCAACTTTCATTTGCACTATTTTTCTAATTATTTGATATTCGAATAAAAGAAAACACGCTAGAAATTTTTGGCACGCCCAGTTGGACCATCTCTACGTCTCATCTCTTCAAAAATCGAGAACATTGATGATTAACTCATCGTTCTTCACGGCTTAAAGTTCTTCAAGTTGATATGTTAGGATTTTACGCCATTTTTATACCCCGAAAAGCGTATTTTCGGCCGTTATTTATTGGAATAAACTTGGATATCATACCCTTACGTGCATTTTTCTTGTTGATAGATATCGAGGAAAAAGAACCAAAGTCGATCCATCGTAAGCACGTTTATGAGAATTGGGCTATAATCATCACAAGAATTGAATTGTGGGCTTTTGGTTTAATTTAAGCATATGAATTAACTAAAGCCCACAAGAATTCGATTTATACTCGGAGAACAAGTCAAAGAAGATTTTTATATTTTCGACCAAGATATACACGTGCAAGGAGAGAAGAACAAGTCAAGATCACCTTATATTTACCCCAAGATAGGCGCACCAAGGAAAGGAAAGTCAAACATGTTTCCATTCAAACTTGAAGCAAAGATACGTGGAGTGATTATCGCATATTAGGTGCAATTAGGTGGCCTTTCCGTATAAGGAGAACATGCGACTGAAATAAAGGAGAGCTTTGCATGAAAAAAGGAGAGCTCGGCGGCTGAGAATAATAGGAGCAGAATTTTGCGACTGGAAATAAAATAAAGAGGGTCTCGAGCGAAGACAATCGACGGCCAAGAGCTAGACAAGTCGAGCACCGAAAAAGGGCGAATTTCTTACCTTCTAATATATCGTTTTCGACAATGTTTTCTTCCGATTCTTTGTCGTTTCCGTATATTAATATGCTAGGCTAATTTCTTTTGTGATTGAGGCCGTGTGAGGCCGGATTATGACTACGTATTAATGCTATTATTATGTTATTTAATTATATGAGTTAAGTTATGCATTCTTTGTTTGAGCTTCATATGCGTACGTGTGATTGGCCTACATGCGTATGATTATTGATTGGTTGATGAGACGGACTATGTGATATGACCGGTTAGAACAAAACATTGAATACAACTACGTAAAATCGTCCAGAGATGAAATTCGGTTTCGTATGTGTGGTTTCGGATAATTTAGGTGTCGAAAGCGTCTAAACTCGGGAGTTTCATAAAGATCGAATGCACGTTAGGAACTACAGCCATATAGACATATAGTTGATTGGTTCTCTATTTACGTAGGGTTGCTACTGCGGGACAAACGAGTAGCACGTATATTAGGAAATTCTACCTTGACTATAATTCATGTTGATTAGATAGATTATATTGCATGAAGACGTAGGAGTAATTTGTGCCGAGCATGTGTCTTAATCACGTCGTCGCCAACTGTTCTATCTTCATCTGTTTTATTTGCGTTTATTTTATTATTTGCGTCTTTCATCTCTTTTATCAAATCATCAAAACTATAAAAATTCCGTTAGTCTAAATTAGAATTAGGAATATTATCTTAGAATTAATCGAGCTATCTTCGTGGATCGATACTCGGACTTCATCCGTTTTACTACTTGCACGACCCAGTACACTTGCTAGTATTTGAGCGTGAAGTCAAAGCATCGGCGTTGTGACTCGAAGTATGTTAAAGATGACTAACGAGTCTCAGCGAAGAAGTCACCAAGTTGAGCTGAACGAAAATTATATGACTTACCATGGTGAAAACGAAGATGCCAAGAGCGAATATTCGACATCTTCTCTTCGCACAATTTCAAGCAATTATTCTACGGAAAGCAAAGCATATGTCATGATGACAAATGCCACGACTTAAGAAGAGAAATTGCAAGTCTTACTAGAGCAATTGTAGGACTAACAAAACAAGTTCAAGAACAAGATGCTCAGATTGCAAAGCTAGCTAGCAAAAGCAACAATGTTGATAAAAATCAGGCTTTTGAAAGGGAAGAATAAGTTTTTGACGATTCCAAAAAGGAAGAACGAAGAGAAGTCGAACAGGCTTCGGGAACTTTCCAAGTTTACAATGATGGAATGATTCATGTTAGCCAGCTAAAGGAGTTCATCATAGGAACGATGAAGGATGGCGGCTCCAAGTTGTCTTCTACGTACTCAAAACCATATACTTCTAGCATCGACAGTTTAAAGATGCCAAACGGATACCAACCTCCGAAGTTTCAGCCGGTTGATGGAAAAGGAAACCAGAAGCAGCATGTGGCCCACTTCGTCGAGACATGCAATGATGTGGGACTTACGGCGACCACATGATCAAACAGTTTGTCCGTTCACTAAAGGGTAATGCTTTTGACTGGTATATCGACTTGGAAGCAGGTTCGATAGACAGCTGGGATAAATTGAAACATGAATTCTTCAACCGCTTCTACAGCACTAGACGCACGTTTAGCATGGCCGAGCTCACTAATGCTCGCCAGTGGAAAAATGAACCTGTCATTGAATACTTCAACCAGTGGAGGAATCTGAGTCTTAACTGCAAAGATCGTTTATCTGAAACTTCAAGCATTGAAATGTGCATTCGGGGAATGGCATGGGGATTATGATACACCTTCAGGGAATTAGGCCCGTAACTTTTGATAGTTGGCAACCCGTGCTCATGATATGGAATTTAGTATGCCACAAGTAGGGCAGATGGACCACATGTACAAAATAGTATAAATTTCGAGAAAGGGGCAAATCTTTTGCAAAAGTTCAAAATAAAGAGTCTATGGTGATAGATGTCACACAACTCAAGCTTCGAGGAAGCGAAAATAGCAAGAAAGTCGTGGTAGACGATGCGCCATCGGAGCTAAAAGAAAGAAAATTGACGCTTAAAGAGCTTCAAGCAAAACAATACCCATTTTTAGATGCAGAAGTAACGGGAATATTTGATGAGCTAGTACAAGCAAATCTCATCAATCTCCCTGAAATGAAGCGGCCGGATGAAGCGAGACAAACAATGATCCTAACTATTGCAAGTATCATCGTCTAGTGGACATCCAATTCACAATTCCTTCATTTTTAAGGATAAGGTGATGCAACTGGCCAGAGAAGGAAAAATATCATTAGATATTGAGTCGGTAGACTCAAATCATATCTTGGTTGCCAACGAAGACTTTGACAGTCCAGAAGAGGACTGTGATACCTGCTATGACTCAAGAAGGTGATGATTATCAAGTTGAAGCTGAAACCACCAGCGTTGGCAGCATGTGCATGTCTGTTATCGCGTTCACCGATGAAGATCTACTCTTAGGCTCTAAACCGCACAACGGTCCTTTGTTTGTATTTGGTTATGCTCACGAGAAGATGGTAAAAAAAATATTGATCGACGGAGGCTCTGCAGTGAATATTTGACTCTCCGGATGTTAAAAAAATTTGAAATTCCAACAGAAGAACTCTCTAGCTTGATGATCCAAGGTTTTAATCATGAAGGAAACGAGCAACCGGTCAGGCTGGAATTAATAATGGAGAATATGACACAACAGTGTTGTTCCATGTAATTGATGCAAAAACATCCTACAACATGCTTCTGGGTCGCGCATGGCTACACGAAAACGGAGTCGTGCCATCAACTTTGCATCAGTGTTTCAAGTATTATGACAATGGCATCGTAAAGAAGGTAGGAGATACAAATCCATTCACCGAAGTAGAATCATACTTCGCCGACGCAAAATTTTACCTTACCGTGAAAAGGAAGCAACTGAAGATGCGACGCGCGGGAAAGGAAAGACACATACAATTGAAGATCATTTCGCCATGCACAAGGATGTCGAAGGGATAACCAAATCGTTGAAGGCGCTTACATTGCCTTTAACTTAGATTTGTTCTAAGAAATTGCAGAGCTCGTGGATTAAAGTCAACGGATTTACTAGTCCGAGTCAAGGGTTCAAAATCGAGAACAAGTAATCTTCAAAAATACAAATGGGTGGAGATACGACCCGAAAGCTTATGAACTCCTAACCAAGGTAGGATGTGATGCAAATGAAGGACCAATATTTGGAGAATGACCGGAAAATATGAGTTGAAGTGTAAAATATGCCTAGGGGGGTGAATTAGGCTATAAAAATTTGGCTTGTCCTTCTTTGAAAAATACTTTCTTGAAGAAGATATTTGCAGAGTATGTTATTTCCCAGAAATCAGTATGAGTATCAAAGTTATCTCTCTAACCCTGTTTCAAAATATCACGTTAGTCTTAGAAATGATTTCTACGTTATCACCTAGATATTAGCGCGCGTTCCGGGTTTGTCTCACAGAAAAGTAAATAGCAGAAAGTAAAGTGAGACAAGATTTTTATACAGGTTATATCCCCAACTGGGGTTTAATCCTGTCTTGGGGTGTGATCTCCCCAAGAGTTTCAATCAATCACTAAGTGTTAACGGTTACACTATGATTGACCCGTACACAACCGAAGCATTATGGACACTAGACCTCGTTCCAGGCTGACGCACGCCAAGTTTCGATCCACGTCGTTTACCCAGGAAACCTATTCCCCGACTGGATGCAGCTTGCTACCGAAGGGCCACCGAATCCACAAAATTCGTCCCTCCACGTGCGTAAGACTCCACTCGTGCTCCTTTGTGCGCTCACACGTCCGAAGACAAGGGTTTGGGATTTGGAGTTTCTAAGGATCGCTCAAAGAGTACAGATTCGCAAATGAAAGCTCAACACAAAACTACGATTGAATCGCAAAGTAAAGCTCAAATCGTCTAAGGAATTCAATAGCTTGTGTGTTCGTTGTGTCCCATCAACGTGAAGTGTTTTCTTCTATATAGACCACGAATAGCTTCTTCACTTCACAAAGAAAGTTAAGCACAGAATATGCAAGATAAAGCTCAATAATCACGTGCATTAACTCAAACAATCATGCCAAGAATGAACCAATTAAGCTCAACGGTCATGCATGATCACTTACCATAAATACCACAGGTTAACATTCATTCCACAGTAATCTCATCCATTTGTCAGCATATTCCATATATATTCCACTCAGCATATTTTCAACGGTAAGCTCAATTAACTGATTTCTTTCCCAAAATATGATGGCCAATTCGCACAGAGAAAGATTTGATCTACTGAGTATAATGCAAAGCATAATTTCCATGTATGGTGATCTCATCCGATTTCAGCACATTCCATAAATAGACTCAATCAGCATCTTACCACATATAAGCCCAATCAATTAATCACTTTCCAAAATATAAATCCTAAGTCGCATAAGGAAAGATAGATCATGATTCATTGATTTAAGAGTCAAACAAGATATCACTCCAACGGATATATATCATTGATATTCTTTCCTAAAATAAATCAATCACATGTAAGCATTCGATCAGAATATCTTTTCCATATATAGCATAGTCATTTATATCCGGATGATCACAGTGATATTCTTTCCAAAAATAACTCAATCACGTGTACAACTCACATATCACTTAACAGAATATATTTTCCATTTATAGCATACAGTGAAATTCCATTCATGCGAAAACGTTCATAACCAGGTGATCATATAAATATTCCAGTTAAGCACAAGATCACACAAATTCGATTTTTATCAGTTTAATCATATTCAAGCGCTTAATCGAACATTTTCACATACTTAAACATCACATAACATGCATATCGAGTTTTCTAATTTGTACCCCCCAATTTACATAATACTTGGAATAATCAAAACTCTCATAATCATTTGGACCAAAAAGGTCTACAATCTCCTCCTTTTTATGATGACAAGTAATTAATGCCTATCTGATCGAGCAGATCGAGTAATAAATTACAAACGAATATTACGAACTATTCTACGCTCAATAGGCAAGTGTACCTATCGAAGATAGTATAGAAATGGCAAAATATTCGAGTATCGAACCCAAAGGACTATATACTTAGAAAACCGTCGTTTAAATATTCTAGTAAATATTTTGGTTTGATAAAAATATAAATGACGATAAACTATAAACGACAAGCACAAAAATAAAAAATATGATAAAATAGCGATAACGGAGTGGAACGATTTATAAAAGCGACGTATTGAGACTTGAATCCCCCTAGCTCGACCGAAGCGAATATCTATTATACATGAACATTACTATTATTAGACCGTGGAGATTTCTTCAACATGCATACGAGTCTCTATAGCTGACGAAACTGCGCCTTACTATAAAATAAACGTAACCAACTAATCTACGAATTAAGTAGCCGGGCAAGCTTCCCTAACTACTTAACCGAAGACCGCATTAGAATATGATAAATCTCTCTATTAGATTTGACTCTAATCCGACGGGATAGCCAAACCTATCTCTAGCGATGGATTTATCCGCTCGTCTACGAGTGTGTCAATCGTTCGCCCCCTCTCTCGAGCGTAGCGTACGATTTCCCAACAATTATCTCAATCACATAGACATAATCAAAACAATAATATAATTCGTAAACGAGTCATAACAGTAGCCAAAATAACAATACTTAAAACATGCATACGATGTCGCTAGGGTTCATCTAGTCTCAAACACTACGGATTTAGCTACTCATAGGATGAATTAAACACAACAGAAGAATTGATATAACACGGACAAAAACATCGTATCTTCCTGAAATTGGAGGATTATATCTATTCTTCGTTGAGGGAATTGGTCGAACACCTTGTGAGCGAGCTTGGAAGGGTAGCCCAGCTTTCAGCTCCTTGTTGGTCCTTGCTGCCGTATGTGCTATGTGAGGGGATAAGAGCAGCTGCGAGCTTGGTCTTGGAGGTGAGCGACGTACGTGAAGTGGAGATGGAACTTGAGATATGTGCTTTGGGTTGTAGGTGAGCAAACGAAGGTTGAGTAAGGTAACGGGCAGACTGCTCTCCTCTCTTCTCAGCTTTGATCGTCTATAATAAGAGTAAGTTGTATAGTTGCTTTCTTAGACACGCCTGAAAACATGCCATGCTTTGTCCTCCTTTGCCTAACTTCTTGTTTCAAGGCAGAAATGCCATCTTTTGTCTCGTTGATGTCTTCAAAAATCTGTCAATTTGCATAGTTTGCCCCAATTCTTGCCATAATTACGCGAAGACCCCCCAAAATTCAAATATTATGCCCACAATAATAACAATAAACATAATATAATTACGTTTATCAAATTTCCCCACACTTAAACGTTTGCTTGCCCTCAAGCAAAGAGATAAAAATCATGCAACGTATCAATCGAGAACGAAATCACGTAGGAGATAATGCAAGTAAGGTCGGAAAGCATATTTGAAATCAACGACTAACTACACGATTTTCTTTAGCGATACCTATCAAAATCCGCACACTCACAGAGATTCACTCAAATCACTAAGTGTATAGGTTAAGATGTCAGTGATATCGCTCGGGTCATGCACTAATCTAATCTCTACCATAAGCTTGCAAGCAATTCGTAAAATCTACTACTTTCAATGATCAAGCGTGAATCGGAAGGTCTTTACCGGGTTATAATATGGCCTAAGATATGTGAGATATGTGGAGAATAAGCGTAAAAAGGATATGAGCTGTAGTCGTGTCGAACTCATGCCATCATCTCGAAAGCACCCATGATTCGCCCCTTTTTCAACTCTTTTCATTCTTTCGTCGTTTTTTTTTTTCTACTAAGCCCTTCTTCTTTCAACCTCTCATCAAGAAGAAAATAGGTAATATGCTTTTGAGAGTGAAAGATTATCGGAGGAGGAAGAGTTCTTAGCCGACTATTTTTTTTTTCTCGCTCTTTTTTTTTCTTTTTATTTTTTTTTCTACTATACTTCTCCGACGCTCAGCTCAGAATTTAGCACGGGTTGCACTTGAGTTCGGCATTCAACCTCCACTCCTACTATCACTCCAATGGGTTTATGTCTGAAGGCTTAATCAGTGTCGGCAATTTATAATCGGGTTTTTTCAAATAAAAGGCTCAGGCTCAAAGTGGCTAACTACGGGGGCCAGTCGTGGTTGGATACTTTGGCTATGGACTGAAATTCCTAATGCCTTCCTCATTTTCACGCAATCACACTTTAAGTAGTTTCAAAACGTAATACACAAGCAAGTTCTGAAGAGAATTAAACTAAGCATGATCACCAACCAAAGAAATGAGCAAAAAGCTCGTAGGCTCAAAAATCTCACAAAAATCGGGTTATGTGTACGAATCTCTCAAGTATCGCAAGTCATCATGTAAGAAAGAAGTAGACTACGCATATGTATCCTAATTACTCACAAAATTCCAAACATAAAGTCATCCCTTCATGATAAGAAACATAATTTTCGGGAAAAAACATTTATGCCAAATTTTCGAAAGAAAAAAAAAAATTGTACCAAAAGCAAGACATGCATATATATAACATGTTCGCCTAAATTTCACAGAAATTCCCCTCCCCACACTTAAAATTTACGTTGTCCTCAACGTAACAATCATGTAACACAAGGAAAAGGAAATAGAAAGATAAGCGAACTTCCCTGAATAGTCCGATATGCATGCTCTGTACGGCTCCTCCCCACACTTGAGATTTTGAATTCCCTGCGATCGTTGAAAACAAAATCATAAAAACTAAAATGCGCCATAGAAATAAAATAAAAAAACATAGGATAGGCTTGGGTGCCTCCCAAGTAGCGCTTTCTTTAATGTCTTTTAGCTAGACATAGTTTGGCGATTTTTTTAGCACCGGGTGGTATCGAGGAGGTGGATGGTTTCTTTTTCGAGCGCCTCGAGTTACCGCCATAGTAATGCTTGAGTCGGTGCCGTTCACCTTGAAGGTCCCCTTATCCGGTGTGTGATCTCGACAGTCCGTATGGAATTGCTCGGTCACCGTAAATGGTCCAGACCATCGCGATTTCAGTTTACCCTGGAAACAGCCGCAGGCGCGAGTTGTAAAGCAAGACCCGATCGCCTCTTGAAATTCCGTTTCATGATTTTACGATCATGATACAGTTTCGTACGCTCCTTGTATATGCGAGTATATGTTCGTATGCCATATGACGCCACTCATCGAGCTCGTGATCTGCAATTTCGTTTTTCACCTGCCAGATTCAAATCAAAATTTAGCTTTTTTAGAGCCCAATACGGCCTTGTGTTCAAGCTCGACGGGTAGATGACAAGATTTTCCGTAAACAAGTCTATAGGGTGTGGATCCAATAGGCGTCTTATATTCTGTCCGGTATGCCCATAAAGCATCGTTCAGCTTGTTCGGCCAATCTCGCCTATGGTGTTCCACGGTCTTCTCTAATATACGCTTCAGCTCCCTGTTTACGACTTCCACTTGGCCGCTCGCTTGAGGATGGTATGCGGTAGTAACACTATGTTTACGCCGTATTTCTCGAGTGTCTTTGCAAATTGGGTGTTACAAAAATGCGTGCCTTTATCACTGATAATGCAACGAGGTGAGCCAAAACGTGAAAATAAAGCTTTTAAAATTTAACTACTACCCTAGCATCATTAGTAGGTAGCGCTTGCGCTTCTACCCATTTTGACACATAATCGACTGCTACTAGGATATATCGATTTTTAAAAGATGTCGGAAACGGACCCATAAAATCAATGCCCCATACATCAAATATTTCACAAACGAGTATAAAATTCTGAGGCATTTCATTGCGCTTAGAAATATTACCTGTCCGTTGGCACCTATCGCACATTTCTACATACCTTTGTGCGTCCTTGAAAATTGTTGGCCAGTAGAATCCACTAGTACCTTTTGTGCGGTTCGGTTGCCTCCATAATGACCTCCGCACGGTCTCCCGTGTGGCAATGTCCAAAGATACCGATTGTTTCAGGGAAGCTTACGCATCGCCTTATTATATCATCCGACAAATCCTAAATAGATAAGGATCATCCCAAAAGTAATACTTCAAGTCTGAGAAGAATTTCTTCCTCTGGTGACTGTGTATCCCCTTGGTAAGATCCTAGCTACAAGATAATTAGCAATATCGGCATACCATGGAAGTTCATCAGGTACCTCATGTATAGCGTAAAGGGTTCGTCGGGGAAAAAACAGTCTCGGATTGTCTCCTCTTTGTAACCTCGCAGGGTGTCTCTTCTAGTCTCGACAAGTGGTCTGCGGCAAGATTCTCCGTTCCCTTTTGGTCGCGAAAATCCACGCGAACTCTTGGAGTAGTAGAATCCATCGGATCAGCCTCGGCTTTGCATCCGGCTTCGCAAAGAGATGCTTAATGGCTGAATGATCCGTGTAGATGATGACCTTCGATAGGATAAGATATTGACGGAACGTGTCAATTGCAAACACGACTGCAAGCAATTCCTTCTCGGTGGTAGTATAATTCGATTGTGCCTCATTTAAAGTCTTGCTTGCGTAGTGTATCGGCTGGAAATACTTTTCTCGTCATGGCCCAAAACTGCACCCACTGCAAAATCACTGGCATCGCACATTAGTTCGAAGGGGTAGCCTCCAATGGGGGCTACCATGACAGGAGCATTAATAAGCTTTTCCTTGAGTAGAGTAAAAGCATTCATACAATCGGTCGTAAACTCATAAAGTATATCTTTTTCTAGCAAGCGAGTTAAAGGTCTAGCAATTTAGAAAAATCTTTAATAAATCTACGATAAAAACCAACATGTCCTAAGAAACTTCTAATTGCCTTTACGACGGGGTGGAGGTAATCGTTCAATAGTTTCTATTTTTGCTCTATCTACCTCGATTCCTCTAGCCGATATCTTATGACCTAAAACGATACTTCTCTAACCATAAAATGACATTTTTTCCCAATTTAGCACAAGGTTCGTTTCCTCGCATCGTTTAAGTACCGCTCTAAGATTGGAAAGACATACTTCAAATGAGTTACCAAAATTGAAAAGTCATCCATGATACCTCCATTCCTTTACCGATTAATTTGTCGAAAATGGCCATCATGCACCGTTGGAAGGTAGCCGGGGCATTACACAGTCCGAAAGGCATCCGCCGATATGCAAAGGTTCCGAATGGGCACGTAAAGTTGTTTTCTCTTGATCTTCTGGTGCGATTGAGATCTGCAAATAACCTGAAAGACCATCAAGAAAACAATAGAATTCATGACCGGATAAACGCTCAGCATTTGATCAATGACGGTAAAGGAAAGTGATCTTTTCGCGTCGCGTCGTTTAATTTCCGGTAGTCAATGCACACTCGCCACCTGTAACGGTCCTCGTTGGAATGAGTTCGTTTTTCTCGTTGGTTACCACCGTAATTCCTCCCTTCTTCGGCACTACGGAACTGGTGCTTACCCATGCGCTATCGAGATCGGGTATATGACTCCCGCATCAAGTAGCTTTATTACCTCAACTTTTACTACCTCCTTCATGTTCGGGTTTAGAACGCCTTTGATGTTGCACCACAGGCTTGAACTCGTTTTCCATCAGGATCCTATGCATGCAGAAGGTCGGCTGATCCTCGAATATCTGATATCTTCCATGCGAGCGC
>JAPQWV010002954.1:0-47872 GCA_027422505.1 Craterostigma plantagineum | reverse complement strand
CTCAACCAAATTGCCTATTTGTGTATTATTGCTGTAAACTAGTGTTTGATATATTTTTTCGCCCATTTTAGAGGATGATTGTGAAATTATACACATAGGCTTGTCAACAGGGCGGGGGTATATCCGGCCCTGTGATTTTGGGGAATCGCCGGCCAATTTCTCGCCAAAAAGTTGACGAAATTGCCCCTGCACCGACGATCCACGGTGCAGACTTTTGCAACTCCAAGGGGCGGGAGGGAATGGATCACAAAAAGAAAAAGAAAATATAGAACTTTTTCTTTACATATTAAGGAAAATACTATTTTTTCATATCAAGGAAAAATTGTATAACAATGGTTTTTAATCAGCTATTGTAGTGAACAGAAAGACATTTATCCCTTGAACGAGGACTCGATCGACCATCGGCTCTAAGAGCATCTCCAGTGGACACTCATTTTCCTACCCAAAAATCAAAATTACTCCATGGATACTCATACGCATACCCAAAATGGGTTTAGAGCAGTTTTTCCCACAGATAACGCATCTTTGTTTTTCTCTTTCATAAACGCATTGTCTTTATATATTACAAGTTGCCCTAGTACAATTAATAATTATTATTTTGGCTAGGTGTTAGCTGTGGGAGCTTTTGTACTAGAGTTTTTATGACACGTAGGTGTTAAAGTTCTTGTCAAATCGGCTCTTTTTATATGTAAAAAATATATAATTTTATATTAATTTATTATTTTGTTCTCGATAAATCTTAAATAATATCTATTTATAAAATTATAAAATATATGGGTGATATTGAAATTTCGCAAAAAATTGTGTGGAAGTAATATTACAAAATAGTCTTTTTAGTTCGAGAATGGTTTATCGGTTGGAGAAGAATTATTGCATTTTGAGTTTGCGAATGAGTTTGAGTTTGGGAATGCGTTTTTCGTTGGAGATGGTCTAAAAGAATCAAGAAAATGCGTTACATTTTCGCAGTCTTCAATGCAAATCGAGCGTCTGAAAAAAACTAAATATCCAAACAAACAGCAAACGCCGCTAATTTCTAGGGTTCCGAAATCCTCCCTCCAAATTTCGTCTTGTTTCCTTTGCTTTTCACACCTCAATCTCCATGAAGCGCAAGAGGTAACGAAAAATATGTAGATGCTGCACCTATTTTATGCATGAATTTCAATGAGAAGGTTGGCTATTTCTTATGAGTTTCTTTTCGTTTTTTTTTTAAATTTTTTTTTAGGGAGTTGATAGAGATTGCGATTTGATCGAAGGCATTGAATTCTGTTTATTGAGCTAGAGATTGAGGAAATAAAGCTCGATAGGGAACCTAGTCGTGTATAGAGGGAGGTATTGGGATTTTTTCTTACATTAATAAGTCGGTGGAGCTATTCTATAAAATATGTTGGGATATTGTGATCTCGTTTATCATTGATTTCGCTGAATCTGCATTGGTTGATGGAGCATGAGAACCGAACATCAATTATTCCCAACAATTCTGGCGATTGGGACTCTTCTACGACGAACGGTATCTGTTCAGAGGCTTATCTAAGATCTGTTAAGCGTAAGTACGACGAATTTGAGGAAGAAACTATGGGGAGATTCCAGGAATGCGAGAGTGGAGATGGGAGATGAATGTGAGGCTCTGCGTGAAATGGTGAGCAATCAACAACAGGCCATTACTGATCTCATTTCCGAGCTAGAAGAGGAGAGGAATGCAGCTGCTTCAGCTGCCAATGAAGCCATGTCTATGATACTGAGGCTTCAGCGGGACAAGGCAGAGGTTCAAATGGAGGCCACTCAATTCAAGAGATTTGCAGAGGAGAAAATTGCACACGACGATGAAGAAATTCTGGCGTTGGAAGATTTGTTATACAAGAGGGAAGAGGCGATTCACTCCCTTACGTGCGAAGTGCAGGCTTACAGACATAGGTTGTTGAGTTATGGTTATGGACTTGCAGAGGCTGAGGTCGACAGAGACAAAGGTCCAAGCTTTGGAAATAATTTAGAAGGATCTTTTAATGTTACTTCTCATGCTATTTACCCACCTCTCAAGTGTAGCCCGAACGAGGGTTACCCAGATGGTGTAGATGAAATTCCCGATGTTGACAAGTATGCCTTTGGAGAGACCCCACGAACTCAAGACCAATTAAAGGATTTGGATGAACGGATCAATCAACTGAAAGAAGTCCTAAGGCTCCAGCTCAAGGCGATGGTGAAACCTTCGGTGCGAAGAACATTTTGAGAAGATCATAGTCGGTCACTCTCCAAGGCGCCCTAGTCATCTTAGGAAGTGTTCAGTGGATAGCTCTACTTCGCTCTTAACCATGACGAAGAAGCTTACCCAGATTTTGCTAGGGAATCTCCAAAATGTTTCAAGACTGAATTTCCGAATGTCGAAAGTCCCAGCATGAGGAGGGTGGGTTGCATATCACAGACTGGAGATGATTTGAATGATAGAGTCTACACAGTCGATTCAGTTTATCATGGAGCTTCGTTTAAACGGTCGCTTGGATCCAAAAGTTTCTTCAACTTTTGATGAGTCGGCAGCTTATTCTGAGATCAAGGACCTGGAAATCCAAAAACTCTACGCCAGGCTTCATGCCCTCGAGGCTGATAGAGAGACGATGAGGCAGACAATCATTTCCATCGGTACCGAAAAGGCACAAATGGCTCTGTTGAAAGAGATTGCTCAGAGCTTGTGTAGAGAAATGTCACCTTCTGCACCGAGGGGAATGAACGCAAGGAAACACTCGGTGCTTGGGAGCATTTTCTTGTTCAAGGTAATGTTATGCTGAAACGTCACGTAGCCCTGAGAACGAGCTATTACATTAATTGCTAACAATATACTTCTCCTTTTCTTGCAACACAGTGGATCGGCATGCTATTTTTCTGGACAAGAAAATCAAGACGATGCAGGTGAGCTAATATATAATGACAGAAACACAGTCTTCTCAAGTGAACTTTTACGTATACGACCATTTTATGATCTCTTCATTAACTTGGCAGGTACACATTTGGATTGTCCGTCCACAACTCGGGCCTACTTCTGATTCTTGACCGCAGCCCTCGTTTGGGACAGTGGATAACTATATCGAACACACATGTGTAAGAACATCGTCTACTCTACAAGGCTGCCTTTGTGATTTATATCTTTTCCTCACTTATTTGGATTGTCTTTTGCAACTTCTCCCTTTCGAGCCTTTTGTTAAATTCTTACCTCTGCGTTGTTGGCTCTTGGCTGTTATGTTGTTCTTAGCCAGGAGTTTTGTTCTCTGTTTGCTCATTCATGTAGTAGTTTTTTTTTCCCTTTGTAATACCAACTATAATAACCGTTATGTAATACACATTGTTTATTGATCGGAATGTTCAATCTTTATTATAAATTTACAGAATGTGAGAGTTATCAAATATATCAAACATTTTTCTATAATGATTCTTCTCAATCTGTAACGAAATGGATACACTGACCAATCGAGAGAGTTAGGTGAAACATCCTAATATGATACAACTATAAAATCTACTTTTATTATTTATTTATGTTCAAATACGAGAAGACAGCGTCAAATAATGTCACCCACGTCGATGTATTTAAGACGATAATAAAAGAGAGACAAAAGAAACCTTAACAATAACCGTCACTCTTTGTCAAATTCATAATATCCTTCGAGTTCTCATTACATGGAAACTTCCCTTCTGTTCGCATTATGTTCCCATCGCCTTCGAATTATTTTACCTTTAAAATCCAGAGGAAGAAAAATAAAACAGCAATGGCCTCTTTCATAACCCTTGTCGTTCCAACAATAATTCGTATTCATCTTTCGATTAAAGGGAGATTATAAGAATATAATATTTCAAATATATATATAGAAGAAACGATGGATGATTCTTTCAAGACCAGTTTTATGGCGGTTTTTTGCTATTTCAGGAGCGTGGCTTTCCTCGCCATGCAAGCCCACAAAAGGCTTCTCTCCAATTTCATGAAGAAAATGGAGTTTGAAATCAGAAACTCATCAAATAACATAGGTAACAAATTTTGTTTGTTTTATACGTATTTCCTATTTTGTGCCCTGCCTCGAAAGGTCATTTCTTATTATGAGTTATTATAACTTAATATTGTCGTCGTCGTTGATGACCATATACAAATAACATTCTATTGATAAAAAATAGTTTTTTTTTTCTAATGTGAATTTTCAGGGTCCGATAAAGTTCAGCCGAAGAAGAAGGTGAGGTTTGCTGCTAATCAGTCAATGGCGGCGGCTGATGATATTGATGATGATAAGAAGGCTTATTATTACAATTTGAATAATATTAATAATAATAATAAGAAGAAGCATTGTTCTTTCGGCAGTAATTACGTTAATGCGGCTGACGATGAAAACTTTGAAGCTATGCCTGAAATTGGCAGGTTATGTACAAAGGAATTTTGAAATATAGAAATATTAGGTTCTAATAACTAAAGATACTACCAATAATTAGTGTTCGTACCAATGTTGTAAGATGCTATTAGTGTTGTTTTCGTGTAATAACAAGGCAGGAGGGTCGTTGCCTTTTGTATGTTAGGATTTGTAACGAAAAGTTCGATTTTTATCCAGTTGTATGATAAACTATTGTGTATTATAGTATAGTATATTTTACAGACTATATTATGGCAGAAAAGACATGAAAAGTGTTCAAGAATATTGGGATTCAAAATTTTGGCCCGAGTTGCAGGCTATTTCAAATTTAAATATAATATATTAGGACTTGAGAAATATTAGGAAAAGAAAAATGGAGGCTCCACACCACACTGCGTGGGACATCGTTGGAATAATTTGGTAATGGTCTCCATCATTTACTGTTTCTTTTATAATATGTGTAAACCATTTGGGATAAGTGTCTTCGACTTTAGGTTAATTTCAGTAAGTAGTAATTTATTTAGTACTCCGTGCAATAGACACGAAGCGTCAGCGTCAATTCTATTATTGTTGCTAATTTGTTTGTTCCGTGAATAATCACGTAATTATATACGAAATTAAATTAAGACACTTTTATTTCCTGCATTTCCGTGAAATCAATCAATAGATCCGCACTCATTCTCATACACAAAATCCCCTTCAATATATCTCATCTCTTCAAACACAAGTCAAAGCGTATGATATAAAAAAAAATAGGACAGCATTTATTTAAAAAGAAATTAAAAAATTTGAGTCTTACAAACATCAACAACCCTCCCAAATACCTCGGAGACATCCCACTCATTCATCTCCCATAAAAATCATAATCATATTCATTAATAAATTAAAAAAAGAAATACCAATCAATAATCATTTCTCCTCTCCTCATTTCCCCTTGTAATCCCACGCCACCATGATGATGCTCAGGTGATTATGATTGATTGTTCAGATAATTATCTTTTGGAATTTGACAATTAAATTCTATATAACACGGCGGGTTTGACCAAGTTATTGTTACTTCTGGCTCTGATTCGGATCTCTAGCACTTGAAACACCACGCATGCACTTGAACAGTTTTGTCGAATGGTTCGAAGATTGTGCGAACACAATTTCCTTAAAACAAATTCGCTCCCTCACGTATGTGCAAGAGGATTAATGAGCGTTTGTCTCTCAGGATACTTCGATTAATTCAGTGTTCGATCTGCACTGACCGAAACCGACGGCGAACAGAATTTAAAGAAAAAAACGTGTATGAGCAGAACTGGTTTTTGGAATTATAATTGCATGGTTCAGTGTCGTATTTTTTCTCTCTATTTCTCATGTGAAATTGTCCTATTAATATAGGCCAACTGAATCATGATGCCATCAACGTCATTAATTAAAAATTGTGTGACGTTTGTTTGACAAAGCAGTGAAGGAACAAAATGCGAGTTGATCAGGCCCGCGGGATTTTGGTCCGGCATTCGTGTACGCGGGTCGCGCTCGCATACGAGTCCATTGGATTTTCGCCGGATTTGCACCCCCTGCGTGCGCACGCGAGCGTCTAATGTGAAGTATAATATTGGTTATTTATTTTAAACCAATAAATCATACTACACTATATAAGGAGTGTCAAATCCCACAAACTTTCCAATGTGGGACAACTACTTATTATTTTCCTCACAATAATTATCATTCACTAGCCCAAATATTAAAGCCCATTTACTTTAATATAACCCAACAGTTATTGTCTCGCCGACGTTCCTCGCCGGTGGACGCCATTTCTGTCCATTCTTCTGATCGGCGATTTTTTCCTCGGTTTCTTTTTCAAGGCAATGATAATTGATATACGCAGCACGAAGACGACGGCGGAAATCAAGATGACGAAGCAAATCGTGCTCCGAGCACCGAGGTCGATGATCGACCGGCGCCGACCGTTCCTACAGATCGACGACGACGCTTCCTCCCACGGCGGCAGCTCGAGGCGTCGATTGGCGGAGTTCGCCGGAGGCACGACTGCGGAATGCGCCGCCGTGTGCTGCTGCTGCCCGTGCGGTCTGGCCACGTTCGTCGTCCTCGCCGTCTACAGGCTTCCGGCGGGTCTTTGCCGGAAAGCTCTGACGAGCAGGAAGCGCCGCCGCCGGAGGCAGTTGCAGCAGCAGCAGAGCGGCGGCGAGTCGTCTCTGTCTTCTTCGTTCTGCGGCTGCGCCGATGTGGACGTGGAGATGATGAAGATGCAGTTACCCATCTCGACCGAGTTCCTGCATGGTGGTGACGGCGCCGGCGGCGCCGGCGAGGGTAAAAACGTAATTGACGACGATTTGGCCGAGCTCGAAAAGGAGATGTGGGACAGATTCTACAGTGCTGGGTTTTGGAGGAGTTGGTCTCAGAGGAGTGAAAGCATTTCAAAGTTGTAGTTTTTTAAAAAGTTTTGATTTTTATTTACTACATAATGTAATTATTATTGCGTCCGATTAAATATAACAATTTAAAAAATAATAAAACAAATAACAGCTCACAGCCACGTTGCAAGCAGCAACTGCCACAGCTTGCCACGTATGTAGTAACTTATTGCATGTACAAATGCTCAAACACAACGAATTAGATGCATAATCATCATCATAATCGTGAGAAGATGAAAGTGGTGGTAGCTTTAGATGAGAGTGATGAGAGCTTCTATGCTCTTCAATGGCTTCTTAACAACTTGTTCTTAATACTTTCAAATGACGATTATGTGCTTACTAACGTCCATGTTAGGAGCCTTTTCCTTCCCTAGTCTTTCCTGGGATGCACGGTAATATGTATATACTAATTTGGGGATTCATTAAGGTTTGATCTATAGTATAGTTGATATATATTTGTATATGATGATGATAATTTCTTTTCGTTAGCTGTATTTCCGACAACCTCCATAATCCAATCCATACACAAAGCTCAAGAGGAGAGTGCATCCATAGTACTCGCTCGAGCTCTACACATGTGTAACCAAAGAAAGGTAATAAATAAATAATATTTGATATAATATTCTAGGATTTGGAATTTTTGGGTTTCGTCATATATATAATAAACCCGTGAGTCCCTTCAGCAATAGGATGCCTGCAACTATTTTCAGTGATGAATATTATATACTATTTGAAGGTTGAAGCGAAGTCTGTAGTTCTTGAAGGTGATCCAAAAGACATGATATGTGAGTTTGCCGAGAGAATGAAAGTTGACCTCATTGTTATGGGTAGCCGTGGGCTTGGGAAAATCGAAAGGTATTTGTATGTATTATTTGTATTTATGTATGTATCTATTTGATTTAATTTGCACTCTCATCGCAAGAATGGATTAATTTGCAGGGCATTCATGGGAAGTGTTAGTGACTACGTAGTTCATCATGCAGATTGTTCCGTTCTCATCATAAAGCCACCGAATAACAACTCCAAGAAATAGTTGGCTTTTGTCACCTTTGATATGTAATGTAAAAATATATAATGTATAATACCATGATGATGACTACTGTATGAAACCTTAAAAACTCATCAAGAAGCAGACAAAATGGACGAATTCCGTCATCTGAATTCTGAGCTGTTTTGTGCCTAGAATTCTCCGAGGTTTAAAACCTAATCAAGGCCCATATCTTAAGCTTCTTCGTATAAAGATTCGAGAAGCTTGAAATTATTTGAAGTTTTGGGCTTTTATTGAATACTCGAAGACAGAATGTGACGTCGGCATGGACTCGCTGACGTTTGACTGTATAGTCGTCGGCACTCGGAATCGTTCAAGGACAAGTTTGGAAAAAGGGTTTTATTATCCTTTTTCTTTTCAAATTGAAGTTTGATTAGCTGAGATAAAAGAGACATGGCTCATGGCTGATGCAAGAAAAAAAAGCGACAATCATCAGATTATCTTTACACAGCAGTTTCGCTTTATATCAAGAAAAGTACTGGTTCTCTAACACCCACCATTGTGTGATTGAAATGATGACCCCTGCCACACCTTGTCTCCTCCAAGATTGCTCCTTTTTCGGAATACTAGGATGTAAAAACAGAGCTTCTTCTGGCGTGGCATTTCAAGAAAGAGACGCTTCCATGGGCTTGGATACAGAGAAGAGCTCCGTAGAACACTAGGAGGTAAAAACAGAGTAGTCTCACAAAGGCTTTTTCATCAGAGGAGCAGATGAAGTGCCCAGATTCTAATGAGAATGGACTTGTCTTAATTTTTTTTTTTTCCAATCGATATCTTGCCATTCCCATTAATAACAAACATACAACGTGCTAAAAAGCTCACCGAGCCGTTTGGTCGTATTTCGCCAAGCGGAAACAAGTCCTCGAAAAGAGGAAACAAAACTCCACAAGGGGCACAACACTCCCACACGAGAATGGACTTGTTAAGTGCTCTGTTTATAGTTAGTACGAGGAATTACTTAGAAGCCTGTTGACTGCGAGCACTTCATCTCTTAAAAAACTTACATCTGCATTCATTAGTCCGATAAAAAACATCACCTGGGAAAGGTCAACAGTTACAACCAGACAAAAGACAACATAGTACCGATTGACTGCATCTTTTCGAAATTATCCTACAGCAGAAGTAGCGGCACACCTCTAAGACAAACAACAACAAAATGAGACACGACAAAACTCACAAGGCTAAGTTCAGTTTAGTTTAGGTTACCACAATCTCGGGTTAGGTATGTAAGAAGATATACAGCTTAAAGAGTTCTCTCAGTCAGGTCATATTCTTGATTCAGCAGCAGTTAAAAGGCGTGGCGAGGAACCTTATTCCTTCGCTTTAGTAAAGTGGAACTCGATTTGCAGCCGCTGATGAAGAGGAGTCGATATAGCCCTTCCTTTCTTGATATCTTCCTGCAATTCTCTAATGGGAATGGCAGCCAAAGAACCCTTTATGTACTCCTTACACGATTCTTTACCTTGGCAGACAATCTCTTCCTTCGAATCTTGCTGCTTTAAATCCTCGGTCTGCTCCTCTTCGCTCTGTGTCTTGTCATCAGACGATGAGTCGTTATTACACCTTGGCAAGCTATAGATAGTTGTGTTTCTGTCGAACTTCAGTACGTAAGCCTCGCTACAACCTTCGTGCAGCCTTTCTCCCAACGTGTCGATGATGTAGTAAGCATCAGCATCAACCTTAAGTACAAAAAAGTGGTCATTCCAACTGACTATGAAAACAGAGGATTCAAAGCTGTTAGAGTTCTTCTCCCCCAAACAGCTGCTTATCTCTTCCCAGATACTGTCGAATGACATGGCGCCATGCAAAAATCGAAATCTCCTCCCAAGTTATCATCAGGGTGGAAAAACCCTATAAAAGATTTGTCTGGGACTACGCAGAGGTTGCGAATTTTAGCCTGGAGGACAGTTTCAAGATCGAAGTGCTTGTCGGGAAAATTTTCCCTGTACGTTTCGTTATCGCAGAGATTCCTCCATTCTGAAGATCCATCCCTTATTAAGCTGTCGAATTGGGATTTGATGGGCATGAGATTCGGGTTGTTATGGAACCAATCTGCGATAACAGCAACGAGGGCAGTGCATGCGCTTTCTCCAGCGGCACGTTCGCTTCGCTGATCGATGGAGGCGAAAAAAACTTCGGTTGTAATCTTCATATGTCCATCTCTGCTGTTGATTTCCTTCTGCTCCCAAGTTCCTACGGCAAAATTATCATCTCCAAAGTCAGAAAGTGATGATCCCTTCGCATTTGAGTCTTCGTCTGTTTTATAACACTGCAGAAGAGAGGCAAGCAAAGAACAGTTAGCCATTAATTCCTGGTAATAAACACTTCTTGGTGTTATTAAACTATATCATAAGATTCAACAATTTCTTGGTAATAAACTCATAGTTACTTACCCTTGAAGACAAAGACTCATCAGAACTGAGCTGCCTTCTGTCATAATCTATGTCATCACCGCCTTCTTCTCCATTGTCCTTCTTAAGCAGTGGCTCGCCTTTAGCTTTAGGCGATCTAAAACTCAGCTTCCTCTTTCTCCAAGGCAAAATACTTCGTCTAGAAGTAAGTATCGCCGAATCAACCAAAATGGGCTCTTCCACGTTAGAGCAACCAACGTCAGACTTACGCCTGTTGCTGTAATAGATCCAATCTTCTTCGTTATTCGTACAAGAATTGGAGTACGAAAGTGCGCCTGCATAATTAGCGTATGGTAATGGCCCATAACTGAAGGATTTTCTAACGGTTGACGAGGATTCTTCTTTGCCTGCATCAGATTCTCCTTCCTCGAACTCCTCGAGCGAATCAGAATCGAAAGGGTAGGCATCTGCTTCTTCGCTCTTAGTAGAGTATCTTCCATCGCTGCTGTCTTCTGTACGACAGGCTTTTCTAGCCCTTCGAGACGATACGATCATCTTCACCTTCATGAACCTGCTTTCAGAGCAGAAATCTCGTCCTTGTCTGAAGATGAGGTTTCAGTAGTTGTAGTAGGGGAGAGGACTGGCATTTTGGGACTTTGCATAAGTTCGGTTTGTTCTTGGGCGCCTCTAAGTTCCAGCAAGCTTAAAGATATCTGTAACATTGCATCATCATCATCATCAGATTGAGTATATATATATATATATATATATTATATATATATATATATATATACGTGATTATACTTACGCAAAGCAAGGGGCGATTTTCTCCAGGAACTGTTATAGGAAGCTTTACTTCGATTACTTGATCGGTCTTGGAAGCATATTCAGCAAGGTTAAGTGTAGCTGAACCAAGTACAGTAGTCTTGTTCTTGGCTCCTTGATTCAATCCCTAATGGTAAAAGGGTTTAGCATTAACATCACAAAGTAGAAATGACTAATATCTGAACATGGTAGGGACGATTATGAAGCGGAATCTAATCCCAAGGATGAACAATGTCTTTGCTGCTACAGAATTGTCGGTGCTTTCGAGCAGTTATAACATTCTTGATCAGAAAACATAGATTAATGGACAGATCAAATAAGGAAAGAGACAAGATGATGAAACAATACAGAATCTTGAAAATAGAAGATGCCAAACGTTCAGTCGATCAACAAGAACAAGATAAGATAAGCTTAACAAATCCAAAGAATCATCCATCAACCGAAAAACTAGCCAAGAATTAGGATCTGTTGGTGAAAAATCGACAAGCAAAGATGGAGTAAAGGTTAAAGAAAATCCCATCACATCAAACATACTATACTCCAGCTATGAAGCCTAATCGCAAGCAGTTTCCATATGCTAGTCTTAACCCTAAAAACAACCGAATTATTCAACACTTTTATACACCCAAGAGGATGAAACAAGCATAGAAAAGTTATAAAGAAGTCATCATCCATAATTCCCAGATAACAGATCAATGCATCTTCCAGTCACAATCACAATTATCAATATTCAACTCTTTTCAATTTTCCTTCATGTGGAATGATCTGTTCTTCACGTTCTTTTCTCACTTCAATGACAGATCTTGGCTCCAACAAAACATAGATAAAAAAAAACAATTAAAGAAAACCAAATAAATCAAACCTGCAAGAGACTGAAACTGATCTCCCAAGGATGAAAAGCACTGTCCTTGTACCCAGAAAGCGCACAAACGCTTTGAAACTCCTCGTCCCACTCGGCCAAAACACCATTACCCTGAATATCATCCAGCAAATCGACCTCCCTTGTACAGTTTCTCTTCACGATTTTCCTGAAAGAACCCAGGGACATCTTAAGACCTTTCCACCTAATCTCCACGGCGAGCGCACCGTAAGCCTTCTCTGCACCCTCATGCACCCAATCAAGACCCACACCCTCTAGATTAAGGACCTTCAGTTTCACCTCGTATTTTCTTGAATTCAAAGGAGGCCAAGGTCTCCACCTCATCATCTTCACCATCTCTTGAAAGGATACGTGATTTTCCTGAAAGAAAAACGGCGATAATAATTTTTGGGGAAAGGGGATTAAAGAATGTGAAAAAGATCGGGTTTTGGTTCAGTTTAGGGGCGTAGATCCGTGATTATTACATGGGATTCGCTTTACGTTATCGACGAATGTGGATCATGAAGGGAGAAAACCAAAAGAAAATGGTTTTCAATGGTTAGGTCGTTTTTTGGGTTGGATTCATTCAACTATAGAGTGAGAGAGAAATGCAGGGAGAGGAGAGCGTGAGAGTTTCTAATTATATATTGAGATGTAGAAATATCATATGATTATAACAGCAATTTCGATATATACAATACCAACAAGCACACATGCTACAAAAGAGAAGGCCAAAGACTAAAATTAAAAAAAAAAAAAGGCAAATATTTTTTTTATTTTTATCATATAATATATCAAATGCTTTAATTGACCAAGTCCATCTCACACGCTTTGACATTTTGGTCGGAAAGTTTAGTTAAAATTAATACTTTCGAGCAAAAAGGAGGATAATATAGGTTAGGGGTATTGAAATGGTTGGATAATCTTGACTAGTTGCGGTTTGAAAATATAACTACTGTTGATCGGATTTTCTTTACTTTTGATTTTCATCTTAGGTCATTTATGAGATAGCTTATGCATCACCAAGAAATGCTGCCCGTTTTAGTAAATGCATAAAAGAATAATTTATTAACTTGGTTTGACTTTCATGTGCCTAAGTTGGGAAGGAAGTGATTGATGAGAGGATATTGCTTGAAATGGTGGGCAGAACATAGACAAAACAAACATGTGGTGTGAAGCTAACTAATTCTAACACGCACACACACACAAAACACACGTTTTGGTCTTTAGCTTTACAGCTTTCCCTCAAAATCCTTTAATTTAGAGCCTTTAAAATTGTTTTAGTGGCACAAATAGATAAATAGTTAATGCATTTCTTCAGATGACAATGATACTCAACAGTTTTTTAGTTAGAACTTCATTTGTCTGTCATGTATATAGATCCTACGGTCCTAACCTCTTGATTTATAAGATTAATCTAAATCCATATATAAAAAACCGTGCAAGTATATTATTTTTTGAAGCTTAGGATAATTAACATATAAATAGAATGCAAAAATCACTTAATCGTTGATTACGAGGCGTGCAACTGGGGCTATATCGAAGGCATCGTTTCTCTTGGAATCTTATGCTTTTTTTTGCTTAGGAAATCATTGTCTTTCACGAGTTTTAAATTTATTCGATTACAGTTGAACAGCTGGACTGGAGGAGAATTTATTTCCATGTTTTTCTTTTTTTATTATTTTGTATTGTTTTATATTATAATATAACGGCATAGTTTTACCTGGACAATGCTGGACTGCTATTAATGATTACTCTGTCTTGATTAGTTGTTAAATATTTATTTATATATAATGCTGCCTCGTAATTCTGCTTTGTCAGCATCAAGTGGTAGTGGTAGAACAAGAATCATATAAAAAAATGACAAGATGAGAATTGTACAATGATCCTTTTTCTTATCGATATTGTTTGGAGTTTTCTTAAGACATCATTTGAACAACTTCTCATCCACCAAAACCCTTGTAATAAATAAATGGGTTCACTGATACTAGGCCGAAAAAGCCCATAATGCTAATGTATTGGGCCTTAACAACTGATCCAAAATATTAATTAAGCCCATTAAGATTTTAACGGCGACGATTTTCGAATTAGTATTACTCTGTCCAAGAAAAAACAGAGGTGGGACCATAAACAGAGTAGCAATTGATTTCATATTGATATATGATATAATTCGAGGAAAGGAAATACGACGTTTTGAAGCACACACAACACAGAGGAGAGGTGCAATGCAAAGCTCTCTTCAAAGATGAGCACTCTGTTTTTTCCGTTGCTCTGTTCTTTCTTATTCCTTCACTACATACACCACAGGGAAAACCACCATCTTCATTACAACGCCGTATTCTGAAAGCATTCAACGTATAATTAAACACTAAAAATGCGGACCCATCTGAGGAAAATTAACTGAAACAGTTTAAACGATACAAAAACGGGCTTAATGATACATAGCAGGCGCAGCTTTCAGGTGCCACGAAAGCGTCAGCTTGGATGCACTTTGAAGCCTAAAAGTTTGAGAAAACGTAAGAAGATTCTGCGCTTTATCGTCCCTCCTCGGACAGGAGTCACGAAAGGGAGCAAATGCGATTTCTTAGCTTTGGCCGACATAAATGGGCATATTGCCATGCTGTTGAATTGTGGGGCGTTTTTTAAGGTTTATGATTGATTGGAAATATAGTGTGAGATGGATGTGTGGTGTGTCTATATATATATATGATTGAGGGAACTTGGGAGTTTTTCTTGAATTTCCTCGAGGTAGGAAATTTCTAGGAAAGTGGGGTTCGCATTTTGGTGTGCGCCGATGTTGTATTTACTCAGTGTGTGTAATGTTTCTGACCTACGCAAGTATTGCCCTATGTGACGTAAGAAATGACACATGCAAAGGCAAAGACTTTTTTCCCACACTAAAAAAGAAGACTTAAAAATACGAAGACGACGAATTTAGGGCTTAATAATGGGCTTAAAGCTCCAATTAGAACTGCTTAAGGTTCAAAAGTCGTTTAGTATGGGCTTTGCATAAACCAAGGGGTCATTCTATTAGTATAAAGTATTATTATGATCAGCAACGAACAGAACATGGAGGCATGGCAAGCGTGTATTTATTATATAACAAAATCCTATACTATATCGTGAGTTGACAACACTTGCATCCATGAGTTGAGCCCGTGAAACCAATTGTTACCAATTTGCAAGTTTTATTTCGTTGAAGTTTCACATAATTTGAAAAGTAGCTTTCTCTTTTGTGGAAAAGCCACAACATTGAACAATTAACAACTACGGTCAAACTTTCTGTTAGGACTATTCCCATTCACATACAGCATGGAGTTATAAATATATCAATATATATATATATATATATATAGATACATCTTCAAGAACAATTGAATAATAAGCTCCATACATATGAATCTTAACCTTTCAACATATTTTCTTTCACCATTTCTGTCTCGTTGTAGGAATACAAATAAAGAGGGTTTTGTTCCTTCTGTAGATTATATTCGTTAATATATTTCGAGAATAACTACCACAAAAAAAAAAGAGTGTTTCTCGTGCGTGCCCAGCTGCCCTTCGCATCGACTCAAGTTGACAATCAATCCTCTTTGTAATAACATCAATATGTGTAGTTTCTGTTTCTGAGATCTGCCCAGCTAAGATTTTCGTCCGATAAGGCGAAACCTATGCTTTATTTCATGATCGTATGTTATAACTTATCTTGATTTAGATAACATATCGCCGATTTTCTGATTCGATTCTTGCGAATATGGTGAGCGAAGGCGATAGTATCTCAGTTTACAGAAGCAAGTTAGACAAGACTTTAGCTTCTGCTGATCTAACAAAGTTCGAAACAGTTCGTAAACTCGTAAAGAATCAAGTCTTAAAGTCAACCGATTCTCATTCCCCAGGTTTGATGCTCTGTTTTGGGACATACCATAATTTGATGCCTTTATAAGCTTACATATATATATATATATATGTATATATATTATATGCAGATAACAGTGATAGTGTAGTGGAGAGAAGAAGCAATGAAGTCTATGATTTCCTCGGTATGTTGAGGAGCGCCTCCTTGAATGAAGCCAAGAGTTCGAAATCTGCCGCCGATGAATCTAACGGTGGATGGAAAGTACGTCGCCTCTAGACATGATATTCTTGAATGTTCTTTTTATTACTTCGGTGGAAAAAACGTAAGAAATGTTTAGGTAAAACAAGACACAGAGGAACTTCGCGTTATGTATAGAGAAGGGCCCGAGGGCACTCCCTTTCACACGTTGCTCGTCGAAGGTTACGTCGATGGGCCCGTCGATGTTTGTAAGATGAATTTTATCGTAGGTATTGTTCGATTTAGATGGCTGTTGAAGCGATCATCTGAGGTTTGTTCATCAATCTCCAACAGGTTTATGCATTTCGTGCGAATCAGACCTCTACAGCAGATGGTAAGAAGCAGTTGAGTTATTACTACGTAATAATAATAAGCTTTCCGATGTAAAATTACGGTTTAGGCGCTAAACGACAGGTGGCCTCAGACGTCGATCCCGCCCTTTAAAGTCCTCTCATCTAAGTGCGTAAAGAGAGTGAGATCGGCGAACATATATCACTAGTGAGGTACTAATAATATTGCTCGTCGAAGAACTCTTACCTCTTTCGCTTTTATGTTCCTTAAATGATGATATATACATCTATAAAGAATGAAGGTTCCATGGCCGATTTCAAGCAGAGAGGCCCTTGTGCATTTCTTCCCTTTCGAGTATTTCGAAGATGGCCTAACTGTGGTTCTCCTTAACTCGGTAAGCTTTCTTTCTTCTTTTTTTTTTTCCCGGCGGATTTTGGGATGAGAATAAAGAGGTGTTAATATGATCAATTCAGATAGCAGATTTGGAGGTTGTAGACGAAAGTACACACGGTTTTACCAGAGAAGGTATGCCTGAAGCAGCAGATGTTGTAAGGATTGATGTTGTAGGAGGATTTGCCTTGCAGAGAGTTACAAAAGATAGGAGCTATTTCAGGTATGTAAGAAAAATAGAACACTCAAGTTTTTACTTTTTTGGTAGAATATTTTGGCTGGGATGAAATTAAACATCTATGGCAGGACGATAGCGAATGTGGACATTAATTGGATTTCGTCCCGCCGTGGTTCATCAATTTCGCGTCGAGGCAGCTCATAAGCAGCGGTTTCAAGCTCTACAAAAAGGTCGCTCTTTCGACAAAAAATTACAGGCGCTAATTTATTACATCTCAGCGTCATAATCCTTCTGTGTTTTCTGGTAAATGTAACTAATGTAGGAAGTGGATTCTGTTTCGCAAGGCGACGAGAGATTTAAAGAGTCTTTGAAAGACTCCTTATACGCTCGCGTGCGCGAGTTTCTTTACTCGGGGAACACATCGAAGGTGCCTTCGATTAGTGTTGTACATGAAAACGAAATCGAGGAAATCTGCGAAAACAATACTGCTGAAGAAGAAGCCCATATATCTTGCGAAATTGAGACTCAGAAGGAAGAAATTATTACCAGCAAGAAGGTTGAGATTAGTCCTAAGGTCGAAGAGGCTTTAAGTACATTGGAAAGACTCATACATTTAGTCAGAGAATATAACCAAATGCCCCAAAAAGTCGACGTGAAGAATAGTATGGAGTTTAGAACAGAATCTGCAGAAACAAACGTGCACGAACACAGAAACAGTACGGAAGATCAAACAAGAGTTGCAGAAGATATTAAGAGGAGAACTAAGAAGAAGTCGAGGAGGAATTGCTGCTTCTATTGATTTTCTTGGTTCCAATAGCTTATACAAATCACTGTACTGTAATCACATTAAATATTTGTAAGGACATACAAAAATCCTAAGATTCTGAGAATATATAAATCCGAGCCTAAGACACAATATCAGTGAAACACTGCTGACCTAATTAGAAGTTTTAGCACTACCAGTTGCAGTAAGGATAAATTCAAGAAAAATCGGCAGACAAAAAACTAAAGCAAGTCTCCCTTTTGCTCACCCGACAATTTCATATGCAACCCACTCTTCGTCGCACTTCTTAACGACCGCGCCCGTGGGGATCTGATAGTTTGAACCGCGGCGAACGATAAGGGTCTTCGATTTTTGCCGTTAGTTATGATTTCAGCAGGGCGAGCGTCGACGGGACTCTGAAGCTGGTAATAACCCGAACTGGAATCGCCTGATGGCATCCTTGCATCAGGCGTCTGACTTGATGGTCTCGCCGTTGTTGTCTGAGTAGTGATACGTGGCTCCTCTATTTGATTCTTGGCTTCTGAAACTGAGTCATATATACTTCAGAGAAAAGATACGATGATTTGATATTGATATTGAGACGTAAAAAATGCAGATTCGTGACAGCCCAACTGCGATCAGAAGCATTACCTTCGTTATTTTCGGGGCAAGCGTTTGTAGGTGGTGGAGTAAGCTCGACTTGTTGAGACACATCAGCAGCAATGGGTTGGTCCATGGATTGTGTAGGTGCAGCTGAAACAAATGATATCAGTAATGAAGAATAAAAAGATATCAACTTTCAAATAATTGAATCATCTGGTCAATTGTATAATAGGATTAGGAAGATGAACTTTCAAATGAAACTCTAAGTAAGATGAGGCAGAAGAGGGAAATGAGAAGTCAAATCAGCACAGAAATTATCTGAAGGATCACTATTTTGATGACAAGGATGAACAATATAAGCGGTAAAAAGGAAGCAGAACCATCTAACTCACCGTTAATTCCCCTACATCACAACACAATCCTAACGTACGGATAAAACAACGCTATCACAGCTGACTTTTGCTTTGTTTGAACGAATAAAAAGTTTCACAGCTTAAATATGATTGATTAGATACGTAAGCAATCAGTTCAGAGTTTCAACATAAGTATTGAGTTCATTACCCTTTGTTAAGGCCAAATAAGCAACTCTCGCAGCCATTGCCTCGGCCTGCTTCTTGTTTTTGGCTTCGGGCCCTTTAAACTTACAGCCTTCGACCTCCACGACTGAAGTGAATGTCATGTTGTGGGAAGGACCAGAAGAAGAAGTCTCATACGTTGGGAAGACGAAGCCTCTCTTTTGTGTCAGTTCCTGTAATAAATTCTTGTACAAGCTTGCGTCCTGTAATCAATTCAAATTCCACGTTGTTAATTGGCGGTAATAAAAATTAGTAAAACACACAAATTAAGGACTTAGGGCACTCACCTCTTGATTCAAATCAACAGGCAAATCTTGACAAGCCTTTTGGGCGGCGGCTTGTTCTGCCTCCTTCAGTGTGGTGAAAAATGCGTCTGATTTGTACTCTTTTCCGCATACAGAAACGGTAGACCTGAAGACTCGGCAATTAGGAGACCCTTGAAATTCGTTCTTATAGACGGGGAATGCCAAGTTATTCTTCTGGGCATATTGTTTGCAGCTTGTTCTTGTACATGTGCTGTATGCCTGTGAAGGAGAATATACGAACGGACTGAGGTTGTAAGGGAAAAGAAAAGAAGCACAAACATCATTCGCCGTATAGCAGTAATGGAAGTTTAGAACTTCAATACTCGGACATCATTGCATTTGCAATAACTTGAAACAAGAAATGGAACCACCGTTATTCATTCGTTAAGATCGAGGATATACATTCTATTAACTGTAGAATTCAGGTCAGGCGAAGAAGAGGAGATGTCATTTCAACAATCAAGGGAGAGGTAAATGTTATAATCTTATTACAAGCCCAAATAAGATCTAACCTTCAGGAATCGGGTCATCAGTTCGCCCCATCCCCTCCCCACCAGCACGTTCTTCGTTCACACCACTTACGAAATTCAAAACTCCTGAAAAATCGTTGAGTTTCCTTTAACCAACAAAAGGCATTCGATTTAGCATGCCTTCGAAGGTGTACCGCCACCGTGAAAACAAAAAATTAACACTTCCCAAATATTCAATCCCGGTCAGAAGAAGAACAGAAGCTCAGCTCGCACATGCTATTTGCAGGCAGTGATAGAAAATAAAAAAAATTACAGCACAGAAAACCATCATCAGCACTCACAATCGCAAAAAATCAAGCAAACAGACACAAGCAAACATCTCTCTTTGTTTCCCCCCAAATCACCCAAAACCAGCTTGTGAATTGCCGAAAGCATTAAAAATCCGTTCTTTCTTCCCAAAGAAAAAAAAAGGAATTACCTTGTGGTTGAGGAGGGAACTCGGTGGCAGCCGCCTGCTGGTGCTGATTCTCCGCCGTCAAAGCGGCGTAAGCGACATTTGCGGCCAAGTTCTGAGCTTCTTTGTTCGACCTACAAGGGTGGGGTGTGCTGAACGCAACTCCGTTAACCGTCACCGTCGCCGTGAAGGTTGCGTTGTGGCTCGGGCCGTCTCTCAAGGTTGAGTATTCGGGAAGTCTCCAACGCCGTTTCTGGCACATCTCTTGCAACATCGTCTTGTACATTTTTTTCTGTTTCGTACTGTAATTCTTTAGGTTTTCGTGATTTTCTTTTTCTTTTTTTACCTTAGAAACTCTGAGAATTGAGAAGTGAATGACGGAGAAGAGAGGGCAACATCCTATATATAAATGCTGCCCCGAGGCCTTAAATTACACTAATTACTGAATTAACCAAACAATGGAGGGTTGAGGATAGGAAAGATACTAGTGTTTTTAGTTCCATCTATTTTCTACTTTATAAATTAAAGATTATTTGCGAACCCACTTAATCTTAAATATCTTCTTACGGTAATTCGGCATATATATTGTGCAGTATTTCATTACTGTTACTAATAATTCGGTCGATATTTCTGCCGATTTAGCACCATTGACCGTATATTGTCATTTTTCGACACGATATATTCATTTCAAACAATTTTTGAAAACATAAATTGATATGAAACGGCAGTCCAATTCCAAACTCCTGCCCCACCCTACTTAAACAAACGACAGAAAAAGCTAAGAAAAAAAACGGTTTCTTGTATAGATCAACTCATGAACTAGACGAAAGCTCTTCCAACTAAGCTCATAACACCTTTAACTAAAGGTCACGCAAACGCAATGAATCACCACAAACCACATTAATCTATATGTTTACAATTTATTTTTTAATTTTTTAATTAAATTATCAATCGGACCGGATTTCCGGCCAGTTCGCCGGTTCCGGCTTGAAGCGGCCGGTCCGGTCCGGTTTTTTAAAAACCATGGTTAGATCTTCGTGGGATTTGCATATGGTATGGGGCTTAAAGAAAAGACACACACACACTGATGTTTCTTTTTGTTCCCGTAATATTTGTCTGATTAGGAAGGCGATGACATGGCGCTTATGAAAGATGGGTTTCTTGCAAACGTGGTGTGACTCCCTACTAAGTCGCATTGGCGCTTACTGTTGTTGGTCTCTATATATTTATCATTTTATGTGCTGTTATGTGTGTTGTGATCGATCTTCCATGGTAGTTAGGGTACGCTTGCTTGAATTTGATTATGTGTCGCAAAAGGGACTGTTTGTGTACGCTTGCTTGAATGATATTCTGTGTGCTGTTGTAATGAAACTTTGTCCTCTTAAATAATTACTTTGGGTCATCAAGTGTTTACATGTTTGTATGGTTAAAATTTAGAGTTTTTTCTACTTCATTTTCACCAACGAAATTTGCCTTACTATGTATTTCGATTGATGAAAATACTTACGATAATAGGGTTCGGAACACATGTACCAAATTAATATAAACTGTGCAATCTTTGGAAGGTTCCCTCTCAAAGTAAGAAAATAGTTTCGGGTTGCATTTTTTTTTTTTGTTCAATAACAAAGCTAATGAAGTGACATATGTGTAAAGCCAATGTGGGCAAAGAGTAACGTTGTCTCTAAACAGCAGGAAATAAAAAGAGAACGGACATGCTTTTTTATTCGATGATTGAAAGAGTTATTGCCGTTTATTTGTATGATTAATTCGTGGCAAGAGAAATAATCGAAATAAACAGAAAATTAACCTTGTCGCTTTCGTACTATCAAACTAGGTCACGGCCCAAGTGGAGTTTGAGGTAAAGTACTTGCAGTGACTAGTGAGTAACACCTTTTTTGCATTAGAATATAACTTTTCATTATAAATTAAAGGAGTATATATTTAAGGAAAACCCTAATCTTGATTTTCTTCAGCAACATAATAACTGCAGACCATTATATATGGGATTTCGAAAAGCTGAAAAATGGCAGGTCCCTGTGAATTCTTGCTTTCATACATATTAATCAATATTGTGATAATTGTAGTAATAGAGTCGATTATCTTTTTCATAATTTCCAATGTCCTGTTAATATATTAATTTTGCAGACGTTTCCAATATTTATGATTGATATTTGATGTCAATTAGGTGCAAAAATATATACAGCCATTTGCATTCATTTTATTCATCACCACAAACCAAACCACAACATGCCTAATAGCTTTGATTTTCAAATTTTTTTATTGATTTTTTTTCTTCGATTTGGATGAGGCTTACTAGGAAACAACCACGTCACAAAATCCCATCTTAATCCAGTAAGGATTTAGTTAGTTTGTTACGTTCGTCATTTTATTTATGTTCTCGCCTATCGTAAACAGAAGTGATATATATATATATATATATATATATCAATGCGTAATTATAAAATGGCCGTACCATGTTCAAACAAAACTTGAAAGAAACAGACATAAATTTACATTTATGATAATAATAAATATTTTGAATTTTCTTTGAGAAAGGAGCAAAGGTCACAATCTTGACTAACGTCGAGCCGCTTCCCTCTTCTTCGTCAACCCTCTAGGCTAGGGTTTCTTGATGTTTATATTATCACTCATTACTCTTTTTTACCTAAAGATAGAATATACAAAAAATAAGCAATATCCATCCTCAAATTAAAAAAAAATATATCAATCTAAAAGTAAGTTAGATATATAGAGGATACACGACAAATTGTCGTCGTGCCTCAGTACTCTATCAGACACATAGAATAAACCCATTGGCCGTTCTTTATAAAGAAGAGAAAAAATTAAAAATAATGTACAGTTCGTTACACTCACCAAAATAGTATAACCACCCCAATGTCTTACAGCAAATCACAATAGTAATTCGTATTATTCTAAAAGAGTGTGTTTGGTTGGGGTATTAATGAAACGATGCTCTATCACCCCCTTTTTTTGATTCGTTCTTATTATTAATTATTTTTATTTCAAATTCTATTATTTTTCTTTTTTCCTTCTAATTCGTATTATTCTAAAAGAGTGTGTTTGGTTGGGTATTAATGAAACGATGCTCTATCACCCCCTTTATTTGATTCGTTCTTATTATTAATTATTTTTATTTCAAATTCTATTATTTTTCTTTTTTCCTTCTAATAAAGGGGTAGTATCTTTAGTAGCCAACCTGTCTCATTTTACCCGGGATGAAATACTAAAAAAATCGAGAAATAATACGTGTTTGGAAAAGCTTATAATATTCATTAACAATACCGGCGTAATAATCGCACAAAATACCGTGCACACGTCCGCTCATGTTAAATATCCCAAAATCGATTCTCAGTCACCCAACAAACGAACCCTAAATCCAAACATAAAATGGTTGAATATGGAAGGTAAGAGACAAATTTAGGGGTGTTACGAATGTATACATGGTATTTTTGTGGGATTATAATACATATTACATGCGACTAACATGACAAATTGCATTCAAATTGACGTCTCATCTAACCGAGGGACCAAATTGGACAACAACAGGGACTAAATGTGCTAAGTCGAAACATTGAGGACCAAAATTGCCCGTTACATAAACATTGAGACCGAAAGTGGTTTTGTATTTTCTTTCTATGGGAGATTTCTTTCAAGGTGTTTGTTTTGAAGTGATCCGTAAAATATACATCACCTATTCATCAATGCGTTTGTTTGGGAAATATTCTACATTTTGGATGTTTAAATGGGAAATAAAAAAATGGGGTGGTAATTCCACATTTTGGATAATCCAACATCCTGGATAAGTGGTGTTTCCTAATTTCTTTAGGACAAAATTATCCTTACATCTTAACATTTTCTCCATATATACTCTTATTCTTACTTTTAATTAAATAAGTAGCATATACAAAATAATACGAAAGATTAGGTACGTGGTAAAATCGTGAAGAGTTATTATATACGTTTTACATGATACGTTTATTATATACTTGATAATAACTTGCATATTGTAATTAATGAAGAAACAATAAATAAAATCAAAGTATACATTGAAATCATAAGAAACGTCTAGTTCTTCGTATAAGCAATAAAATGTTTTTTTGGTACAATTTTGGCATACTTATTACATATAGTTATCAATGACAAAATGATATGTTGTAACTTAGGAATCGAAGAATAAATTTAAAAAACAATAATAAGTGGCGTCTAGTCCGTTGTCCAATCATCAAAATGTCTTATATACGTTTTGTATAGAAGTTTATTACACATATGAAAACTAATTCCATGTTGTAATCAGTGATAGTATTATGAGTTATAACTTTGTAAAAAAATAATAAAAATGATAAGCTCTATGTAAATCTCAATGTGTCTTAGATACGTTTTTGATAACGTATATTACATATACAAGAAGAGTTGCCACTCGGAGCAATTGATCCGCACTTCGAAGTCGATGGCGTGCCATGCGTCGAATCCGACTTTTGGAAAGCGCGTGACCGGCGATAGTAGCTTTAATATCCTGAGCGTGCTCGGCGAAGAGCTCAGCAATGACGATGCGCGAACCAGGGATATACTGAAGTTTCTCCGTCCTTTGAGACAGGTCGTCTACTTCCAGTACTACTGGAAGTTCGATCGGCGCAAATTAGAGGAGCTCGATAAAGTAGGTCTGACACGTAAGAAGATGGAGCAACAGAGTAAAAATGTAAGGATCATATGCTTCACGCTATCTACAAGTGATTTTTAAACTTAATTATAGCTCATGGTAATCATAATTTTTCGTTGTACAGTTCTCTAATTACCTGCACGGTCTGTCTCCAATCTTGAAGGGATATTTCGAGGAGTATGGAGCTCGGTATGTTTGTTCATCATTTTGTTTTGTCCAATTAATCGACTCTAAATTTTTAGTTTTTAAAATGTGCCGAATGTGACTTTGTTGTCTTTATTCAGGGTTTTCCTACGTAAAAGACCGATATACATTACGTTGTATGGCACGTTACTGGTTGTCCTTAAAGAATTGTATGACTAATCGTATTTTTATTGTCGTTTCAATTTGTAGTTCTATAATGTCATTTTTGTCATATTTACGTTGTTTTTTTACATTTTTAGCATATTTATTACATATTGTTATCAATGACAAAATGATATGTTGTAACATAGGAATCGAAGAATAAATTTAAAAACAATAATAAGCGGCGTCTAGTCCGTTGTCCAATCATCAAAATGTCTTATATACGTTTTGCATGGAAGTTTATTACACATATGAAACTAATTCCATGTTGTAATCAGTAATAATATTATGAGTTATAAATTTATAAACAAAATAATAAAAATGATAAGCTCTTTGTAAATCTCAATGTGTCTTATATACGTTTTTCATGTAGTGCTGGAAGTAGACGACCTGTCTTAAAGGAAGGAGAAACTTCAGTATTTTCTTGGTTCACTCATCGTCAGTGCTGACCTCTTCGCCGAGTATGCTTAGGATTTTGAAGCTGCCATCCTCGGTCACGAGCTTTCTGAAGTCGGATTCGACGCATGGCACGCCATCGACTCCGAAGTACGGATCGGCTCCGAGTGGCAACTCTTCAAATTCCACTTGTCGATTCGACAAGCGTAGGAAAGTTAGTGCGCTGAAAGTGAACGGGCACTTAACTTCAAAAGCTTCATAGCGGGATCTAAACAGTCTAAGTTGCGTCATCTCAGCCCGCACATTTTTCCCATGCAGGCTGAGATGACGCAACTTAGACTGTTTAGATCCACTCTGAAGCTTTTGAAGTTAAGTGCCCGTTCACTTTCAGTGCACTAACTTTCCTACGCTTGTCGAATCATAAGTGGATTTTGAAGTGTTGCCACTCGGAGCCGATCCGTACTTCGGAGTCGATGGCGTGCCATTCGTCGAATCCGACTTCAGAAAGCTCGTGACCGAGGATGGCAGCTTCAAATCATGAGCATGCTCGGCGAAGAGGTCAGCACTGACGATGAGTGAACCAAGAAAATACTGAAGTTTCTCTTTCCTTTAAGACAGGTCGTCTACTTCCAGTACTACTGGAAGTTCGATCGACGCAAATTAGAAGAGCTCAAAAAGTCGGTCTGACACGTCAGAAGATGGAGCAACAGATTAAAAATGTGAGGATCATGTGCTTCCTGCTATCTACAAGTGATTATTAAACTTAATTATAACTCATGGTAATCATAATTTTTACCGTTCTCTAGTTACCTGCACGGTCTGTCTCCAATCTTGAGGGGATATTTTGAGGAGTATGGAGCTCGTTATGTTTGTTCATCATTTTGTTTTGTCCAATTGATCGACTTTAAATTTTTAGTTTTTAAAATGTGCCGAATGTGACTTTGTCGCCTTTATTCTGGGATTTCCTACGAAAAAGACCGATAGACATTACGTTGTATGGCACGTTACTGGTTGTCCTTAAAGAATTGTATGTCTAATCTTATTTTTGTTGTCGTTTCAATTCGTAGTTCTATAATGTCGATTTCTGTCATATTTACGTTGTTATTTTGTACATTTTTAGCATATTTATTACATATTGTTATCAATGAAAAAATGATATGTTGTAACTTAGGAATCGAAGAACAAATTTAAAAAACAATAATAAGCGGCGTCTAGTCCGTTGCCAATCATCAAAATGTCTTATATACGTTTTGCATGGAAGTTTATTACACATATGAAACTAATTCCATGGTGTAATCAGTAATAATATTATGAGTTATAAATTTGTAAACAAAATAATAAAAATGATAAGCTCTTTGTAAATCTCAATGTGTCTTATATAGGTTTTTCATAACGTATATTACATATACAAGAAGAGTTACCACTCGGAGCAACCGATCCGTACTTCGAAGTCAATGGCGTGCCATGCGTCGAATCCGACTTTTGGAAAGCTCGTGACCGCGGATAGTAGCTTTAATATCCTGAGCGTGCTCGGCGAAGAGCTCAACATTGACGATGCGTGACCCAGAATCCTTTGAGACAGGTCGTCTACTTCCAGTAATACTGGAATTTCGATCATTGCAAATTAGAGGAGCTCGAAAAAGTAGGTCTGATACGTCAGAAGATGGAGCAACAAAGTAAAAATGTAAGGATCGTGTGCTTCACGCTATCTACAAGTGATTTTTAAACTTAATTATAACCCATGGAAATCATAATTTTTCATTGTACAGTTCCTTAATTACATGCACGGTGTGTCTCCAATCTTAAAGGGATATTTTGAGGAGTACGGAGCTCCGTATGTTTGTTCATCATTTTGTTTTGTCCAATTGAACGGCTCTAAATTTTTAGTTTTTAAAATGTGTTGAATGTAATTATGACTTTGTCGCCTTTATTCAGGGATTTCCTACGAAAAAGATCGGTAGACGTTACGTTGTATTGCACGTTACTGGTTGTCCTTAAAGAATTGGTATGTCTAATCTCATTTTTATTGTTTTCTCAATTGGTAGTTCTGTAATGTTGATTTCTATCATATTTACGTTGTATTCACTTAATGGTGACCAGTTTTGTTTTATTTGTAATAGGAGAATACTTCGTTATACCACGATCTACGATGGTATTTCTAAGCTCTGCATGGTTGCAGAAATGTTTTTCATAGCACACATCGAACTGCGCCAAGGTAGTGTTTAATCTTTCAAAGTTCTTTTGTGGTCTGCTATTAATCAAAGTTAACAACAGACATGAAAGTTATTCATAAAGATTACCTTGTGTTTTCATCATCAATACCGTTGAATTATAAGGTCTTATATGTGACATGAAGGTTATAGTCGTGTATTATTATTCCTTCCTTCTTGCCGATAGAGATAATAAATCATGAATTATCATGGATTTTTTTCTATTTTAGATTTTGATAATTTTCTTACGTTCTTTCGTGTTTTGTGGTAAATGGAATTTTTTGTTTTTTTTTTCTGGAACGGAGGGAGACATAATATTGACGAGACATTATTTTTCTCATTTTTCTTTAAATGCAGACCACACGGTTCCCCCTGGTTATTGCAACTGAGTATCGGAATCTTTTGAAAAGTGGAAAACTATTAAGCAATAATAGTAAGTCTAGAGTATTTCGGTTGGATCTGGGTCCCGGCAACACTTTAGGGTTGCTAGAAGGCACAATAGCATTGAAGGATTTCCTAATACTGACAAACGAGTCGGAATCAGAAGCCCCTCTAACCTTAATGGAAGAAGATAAACGGCGTCGGGCTAAGGCAACAGCGAATTTCTATGTAAGAGTATATTAGCTTAATTAGATTTTATTTTTATTCGTTAATTTGAGTGAGATGCAAACCGCGTACCATTGTTTTGAACAGTTAAATGCGGGTGGAATCCGCTCGATAAACATTCCTAACAGCATTAAGGTCATTGCTTTTGGAAATAACGCCGATAATGATGTGATTTTGATGGCGATGAAGTTCTACCCCCAGGGTTTATTGGTTGTGTTTGAAGGTATTTGTCTATATAAACGTTTACCTGTTACGTGGTTTCCTATACAATTATTCGTTATAATTTCTAATTTTGCAGATCCCGTTCTATCGTGGGACAATATGATGGACCACCTTATCCAAATTGGGTGCATATTCACCTCGATGGAGTTACATGGTCCATTTGTCTATACAGATTTCAAGCCGGAAAATTTATTGAGAGAGGTATCAAGCCAATGTATTTTCTATTTTTAAGTGATTATATATCTTACTATTACATCTATCACAGACGGTCGCATAGTTTTAGGAGATCCTGGATCAATACAACCTTTGGATATAAGTTGACTAATTGTTCGTACACTGAACCTTATATCGAAAGCCACTATCTAGGTAGGTTCCATCGTTGAAAAGGCTCTTTGATTTCAATTTATTGATTACATAATTTTTGCCTTTTGTGTTGTCGATTCCTTGCTTTACATTTGTATATTGTAAGAAGTGGGGTGTAAATGATCACGCTTGAGCAAACTCTTTCACTGTCAAGCTTGAGCTTAATGGTGACCCGTTCTGTTTTGTTTGTAATAGAGAACGCTTCGTTATACCAGGATCTACGAATGAATTCTAAACTCCGCATCAGCGATGGAACCAGAAGTTGTCACTTGGGGGTCGAAAAATGTTTTTAGCGAAATAATCTGAAGACTAGGTACGTGGTAAAATCGTGAAGATTTCTTATATAAGTTTTACATAATATGTTTATTATATACCTGATAATAACTTGCATATTGTAATAAATGGAGAAACAATAAATTAAATCAAAGTATACATTGATATCATAAGAACCATCTAGTTATTCGTATAATCATTAAAATGTTTTTTCTATACCTTTTTAGCATATTTATTATATTGTTATCAATGACAAAATGATACGTTGTAGAATCGAAGAATAAATTTAAAAAAACAATAATAATTAGTGTCTAGTCCGTTGTCTATCTTCAAAATGTCTTAAATACATTTTGCATAGATGTTTATTACACAGATGAAAATTAATTTCATATTGTTATCAATAACAATATTATGAGTTAGAACTTTGTAAAGAAAATAATAAAAACGATAAGCTCTTTGTAAATCTTAATGTGTCTTAAATACGTTTTTCACAACGTATATTACATATACAAGAAGAAATAACATATTAAATAGTGACATAATCAGAAATTATAACTTGAAATAGTCGAAAAATTGCTTTTACAATGACGTTTCATAACATGTTTAGTTTATATATGAAAATAAATTTTATAACGTAATGGAACATATTTTGGTTTAAAAAAATAAAATCCAAATTATTTAACATAACTCAAAATGATAAAATGTAAATCCAGAGAGCTGTGTTATGTTCATCATGCTGGCACATCTCTTGCAACATCGTCTTGCACATTTTCTGTTTCATACCGTACTTCGTTAGGTTTTCTTTTTTCCCGATAATTTTTCCTTTTTATTTTTCCCTTACAAAGTCCCTGATAATGAGAAATGAATGACGGAGAAGAGAGGGCATCATCTTATTATATATACTCCCATGTGGCCTTAAATTACACTAATTAATGAATTAACCCAAAGAATGGTAAAGGGTTGAGAATACTAGTGTTTAGTTCCATTTATTGTTTTCTTTATAAATTAAAAATTATTTGTATACTCGCTTATTCCTAAATATCTTCTTTCAGACTACGTTAATTCGACAGATATATTGTGCATTATTTCATTACTATTACTATCATAACTCGGTCGATATATCGTCGTTCTGCCAATTTAGCTTCATTGGCCGATATATCATTATTTTCCGATATATTCAGGCAATAATTGAAACATAAATTTTATATGAAAGAAAATGGTATGTCCAATTCCAATTCCAAACCAATGAAGCATTTGTCTAGTGGTCAAGGCGGGGGACTTAAGGTCTTTCTGGATTAGGTTGTAGGATCGAATACCTCCACCCACAATTTCTTTGAGGAATCCCCATGGATTAGTCACCGCTGGAGTGTGTGGCGTATCTATCAAACCCCCACGGATTAGTCACCGCTGGAGTGTGTGGCGCAATTAAGCCTCCCCCAAGTTTGTGTGGCGCAAAAACCCACGCGGGTATTTAGGGGCTAACCCATAGCCAGATCGAATGGGGATACCTATAGACAAAAAAATCCAATTCCAAAAGCCGCCCATTACCACCCCACTAAAACAAACGTGAGAAGAAAAATGGTTTTTTGTATATCGATCAACCCATGAACAAAGACACAAGCGCTCTTCAAATTAAGCTCATACACCTAACTAACGGTCACGCAAATGTAGTGAATCACCACAAACCACATTAACCAAAAAAATTTCACCTTCGTTAAATCAATGAAAAATCAAACTTCCATCAAACTATTACACATCATATATTCATGTTACACATATAACTAAATTCAATATCTAAATATATAAGCGTACAATAGCTCGTTCCAAACATCAGGCACACCGGGCAGGCACCAGTGTATGCAGTCGGCGTAGTTGAGAGGCTTCGACGCTTGCTCTTCGGTCAAAGGCTCCCACTGCTTTCTATGGATCGAAGGGTGCCCGTCCTTTCGGTACTCAGAGAGCTGCGTTATGTTCATCATTCGAACGTTAAGTCCTCGCTCAATTCTCAGCCGTTCGATCGTCGATTCGACAATCTCCATCATCCTAGGATCTGTTCCTCTTCCTTGGTGCCCTTGTCTGAATATTTGCTCCGTCTCGTTGTAGCAGTTTTCTCCGTGGGCTCCGCCCCACTCTTCTGCCCTAAAAATCGAATCTTTTTTCTCTTGTTCTTTTTCTTTTTGTTATATTTAAGGAGAAGGAGAATGAGATTGGTTATTACCTTTCGTGAGTCGGAGACATGCTCATGAAGAAGAGCTGAGTCTTGCTGCGATTTACATGGATTTCTAGCCATTCCGACCACGTATCGAGGGCCATTTCGTAGCTTCGGAGCATTTCGACGCTCTTGTATATCCCTTCTGAAGAATTGAACGAACCCCACCTTTAAAAATTCGATTTTTTTTCGTAAGACATGATATATGTTTATAGCTCTAGTTTTTTGTGCAACGATAGAGGCCTGATCCTAAAATAGGTATCAGAGTCGGGCCTAGACGAATCCATTAAATGAAAATTTCACGTCTAAGATTAGATAAGAAAGAAATCGGCCTATACGCGACGGGATATGTTCGAATTAATTATATAAATTTAAAATATGATATACTCTCCCTTCAACAAAATTAAGCTTTTAGGTGAAATAGTCATTCAGCTTTGGTAACTACTTACACGATGTTCATTTGAGGCCTTCTCCACCAAAGGTACGTATTGAAGATGAGCACGTCGGCGTCAGTCCAATGTCGGGCGTGCTTCTCGATGGCGTGAGCTCTGACGATTCGGTCCGGCAAACGGTGGCTCACTGGGTCATCCGAGTTCGACTCGACCAAAAGCGGGGCCCAGTAAAATTCTATCTTTGCATTGTACTCCTTCAAATATTAAAGATTTTTAGGTAAAAATAAAAGGAGAAAGAAAACGAAAATTCTACTAAGGTTTTGGCTTAGTATTATTATTACCTTGGCTGTGAAGGTGATCAAAGAGCTTCCATTGTTGTGCATGTGCTTGTTCTTCCTCTCTGGGATCGCCTTTTCGAGCAGGCAAACCATCGACACCCACTGACCTCTGTTCAGCGAATCTCCGACGAAAACGAGCCTTTTGTTCCTCAGCCTCTCAAGCAACGCCGTGCCGTTGAATCTTGATAAATGAATACATGCAAAATTAAATATACACAATTACATAAATAAATAAAAAACAGTGTCTAAATTGATATATAACTATACCACCTTGGAAGATCACAGTCACGAGGTTGCCATCTCCAATGCTGATAGCTCAAATCCTTCCTTCCGAATTTCCCACATGCAAGTTGATCGGACATAAAAGCGCACTCTTCGTCTTTGTACAAAGGGTACGACTCATCGTCGAAAACCCATCTCCCTTCGAATAAATTGCACGAAGAAGAAGAAGTAGAAGAATCGTTCTTGCTTTTAGGTTCGCCTTTTTTCTCTTCGATTTTATTTTTTGCTGCTGAAATCGTCTTCTTGGGCTAAGTAGCCATTGTTCTCGGCGGTTAGATAAACTGCCCCGACGATCAGAGCGGCGACCAAAAGTGCAGTAAGGGATTGAAAGCTGCATCTTATGTCCATTTTTGTGGCGCCTAAGATGTCGGGAGAAATATCGTCGTTACTGTGTTTTTTCGCCATTATAATGTGATGTATTATACCGTTGCTTGAAGGATATGAATATGTGTGTGTTTATATATATGTTGTATATTTACTTCACTTCTTCAAAGGTTTTAAGCTAATAATGTAAGGAAAGGGACAGCGTTTGGTGGAAAGCATCTTTCTGTATTTGTTAATATTATAGTATAATATGCATTAGACTGTGAAGTGAAATGAAAACCAATCCGTTCCAAGAAAGCGACGGTTAGTTTTGATTAGTTAAATTGAGTTTTAATCTATTTTTTTTTTATATCAACCGATACATACATACATACATACTACAGACATGTATGACTATATTATATGGATAAGGTGGAATTTAGGTAAGACATATATCTCGGCAATGGCACCGTTGGGATTTCGGGTATAGTGGGTTACGTCTTCGGAAATCGTTGGAGTAAAGGTATCAATCAATTTGGTTATCTCGTACTAAATAATATTCTTATCCTATATTAGATGAATTCCTGAATTTATTTGTCAAGAATGACTTCCTAACAGATTATTATCCATTTGCATATATGAGTTGTGATTTTCTCTACATGTGTTGTTACTTAACAGATTAAGATAAGTGGACATTATCTAAATTAAGTCATAACTTCAATATGTGACGTTGTCTGACTGAAGACTGTAGATGAAAAACTCGTGGACACTTATATGACAATTTAATATTCATTACACTGATGATAAAATTTATTAAGTGGCCCACTCACATAACGGTCTAATCAAGCCTTCCAGCAATTTTAACATTAGCACCTCATATGGGCCTACCCTGCGAACTCTTAAATTCTTGCCTACCCTGCGAACTCTTAAATTCTTCAAACTAGTTTTTTGCCCGTGCAATGCACGGGTATAAATTAGAGCATCTCCAAACGAATTCTAAATTCCAAAAAATTAAGTTAAAATGTTCCAACAAAATCAAAACGGTCTTCTGTATACTGATAGATCTAAATTTGCATATGAAAATGGTTTTTTCAGTAGTGGATTTAAGGTTTGAAATTGCAATAATACATCTTATTTTATTTGAGACTGTGTTCGAATCGCCGGAATAATTTGTACAAAAAGAACTCACGTTTGTCCGACATGCGTCCACCACTTGCTCTGGCTATGCGTTGAATTGCACTTGTCATATGGTCAGGCCAACCGTAAATAGAATGTTGCAGCATCGACATATATGCAGCTTTGGGAGAAATATCTTATAAGTGAGAGCAGAATTCAACAGAAGAACGGTTATTTTTTCATATGATAAACATCAGACAAATCAAATGCGAAATGTTATTCTTGTGTTCTTAGCAGAGTGTTATTCAAGCAAACTTTTGTCTGTCGAAGATAAATGAAGAGCGCAACAACAGACAGAGCGAGACCAGCAAAAAATTGTAACATGACACATATATAGCGTCGAATACGACGCAGAGTACATACTCATTAATAGACCTTGAAATTTGCAGAATCAAAAGATGAACAGAGATTGAATAGAGGCTGCATAGTTGTAATGTGAGTAGACAAATAAAAATTACCTTTAAAATATTTAACATATTGGAAAATATAGTGGGTATAGACCTCGATACTCGTCGTGTATTGCATGCAAGCGGCAATTATATATCAACCATGACATACCTCATCGTAGTATTTGACATGAACATCTTAGGTATTTGGGTGCTGCTCTATTTGAACTAATCGGCATTTCTGAAACATTATACAAACCAAAGGTCACAAAGTTATGCTTTGAAATCTTCGTCATATTTTCATTTACGGTGTGTTCATAAAGGACATTAGTTTTGAGAAAGAGCGAACAATCATCATCATCTATATGTGACGTTGTCTGAAGACTGTAGATGAAAAACTCGTGGACACTTATGACAATTTAATATTCATTACACTGGTGATAAAATTTATTAAGTGGCCTACTCACATAACGGTCTAATTTGGGCCTTCCAGCAATTTTAACATTAGCACCTCATATGGGCCTACCCTGCGAACTCTTAAATTCTTCAAATTTGGGATATTATATACACATATATATATATACAAAAGAACTATTTTAAATATAAAATAAAAATGAAAGGGAGACTGGCACATTAAAAGCCAAAAGGGTATCCAGCCAGCCAGCCACTTGCATTTCCTTGTAACCGTCATATAATTATATATTTATTATTCTATTCATCATCTTCATTTAATGTTATGTCGTCTCCATCCTTGTAATTAAAGTACATGGGAAACAACTTGCATGCAATTGCCATCTTTATTGTTTTGAAAAAGTAAAACTATGTGCAACTTGCGCTTCAAAACGTAGAGTATAGTACAAACTTTTATTATTAATTTCTTATTTTCAACGAAACGCAGCTAAGCTAACTTCGTTCGTCTTCATTTATCCGAGGGGCCAACTTGCATCTGTGTTATTTCTTAGCTGTTTTGATTCCTTTCCTTCCTTCTATAGCAAATATTTCATGAAATATTATTATGCAACTTGCATCAATATATATTTATATACATACACATTAAATTAACACAACTTGGTACGTAGATCCCATCCCATCCCATCCCATTACTGTTTCCCCCATGCATGACCTCATACGGAGCCTTAGATAATAAGAGACTATATACCTTTTCAGACTGTTTTTATTTACTAATTAGCAATAACACTATTATCAAATGCGCATAAATGATAATAATATTAAACTATACAAACCTATCAGATGCTTTAATTTAAAACTTAAATAGTTGTTGCGCCGACTTGAAATAAGCTTATCCAGCAACCATTGCTGCATTGTTAAGGATCGTGGTCACCAGCGGCGTTTTAATACGTCGGCGTCGCCGCCGAGAAAGTTGTATTCAAAGTTCAAACCAAGTATGTTATGCATGTAAAACATCTTCAGCAGTTAATAGAAGATAATTTCACTGATCATAGAGAAGAATACAAAGTTTCATTTCACAATAAAGAAAAATGTGATCCACTGAAAAAAAAATTAAATTACAAGAAATAACTCGAATCGAATACTTCATACAACAAACCTTGCCTTTTTTCATCAAGAAAAAAAAAACTAAAAAACTTTTACATCGAACTGTTGTTATCTTCAAACCCAGTCTGGGGCAAAAACTTGCGCTTTCTTTCATCTTTTTCGCTTTTATATTATCGATGAAGTTATTAATTCTCTGCTATGTTCTTCAACGACTGAAGGTTACACCTAACGATAGTATCAACAAATACGCAGGTCTCCTCCTTGGTGTTCCCCGGCGGAACATCCACCACGTACGACTCCACCACGACGGTGCCTCCGCCGCCGTCCTCGGCGGCATGCAGCGTCGTGACCGATCTGTAGTTCGCCAGCCTGTGAACTCCGCCGACCACGCTGAAGCTGATGACGTGGCGCTCGTCGTCTAGGATCTCCAGCCTCTCGGTGCTGTTGACGGCGGGGATGCCGGAGACGACGTGGACCTCGCGGAGGGTTCCGACGTCGTATCCGTTTCCGACTATGACGTGGCAGCTCTTGAGGAAGTGCTTGTACGCCTGAGGGTTGTCGAAGCGGCGGACGACGGACCAGACGGAGGACACCGGCGCGTTTATGTGCTGCGTCGCGGCGGAGCAGCACTGGTTGGGCCCCACGGCGTGGGTGTGGAGGCGTGCCACGTGCTCCGGCACGTCTTGCTGCTGGTGCGACGACAGGGTTTTGTAGCACGACGTCGTCGTCGTGCTGGCGGCGACGGCGGCGGGCTGAGGCGGTTCTGAGATTCTTTGGAGGAGGAGAGACGATTGCTGAGGATTCGAATGCATTCTCATGATCTTCTTACTACGGTGGTCGAGAGATTTGTATGGGGCGTTTCTTTATTGGTTTTTATTATATATAAAGAAGTGAAAGATGTGAAAGGGTTTTCATTATCATGTGAGGGCCATCAAAATACTACGAACAAGTTGCTATGTCAAAAGACTGAAATGCCCCATAGAAAGTTATTTCCCACTTGGGATTCATTATTGTTATTAATTTTTATATGATTTTTGTGGATTATATTGATTTATGGAGAGTTTTACTTCAAATCTTAAGGAGTTCGTTACACTATCACGCATCTGATCATTATTACATCGCAACATGTTATTACGGAAAAATCATTTTATCTAAATAGATCACATATGAATATCTTATACTATAATGACAAAAGGTGACTTTATTTAATGTGTACATTAGTTGCATCTAATCAATCAATATTTCTACATTCATGCATCTGAGAAACTGTGTAATTAAACAAGTCGTTGGATATTGTGCTAAGACGTTGAAATCAAATTACTTTAATTGATTAATTACATAATACGAAAACCCATTGGTGTTTAATATTCTTCAACCGGGCTCAGATGACATTGTCATTTGCATTTCCCACCTAAATAAATAAAAAGAAAAAGAAAAATAAGAATGCAATCATCTACCACAACGCATAGTGCAGTCAATTGTGATACAACTTGGGGATAGAAAGTCAACTGCCCTAATAATAAATTAATTATTATTTTGTAACATAACCAACTTGAATAATTATCTTTTTTTTCCATTTAATCTCTATCGTTCAATAACACAAGACAATGATACATATCTCGTTGCAACTCGTGCTTGTCGATACTATAAATACATCAGCACAGACGTATAGAAGATATGAAAAAAAATAAAAAATTTAAGACCCATGTGCCAACTTGAAAACTTTAATCCCAAATTTCCACGACTATTCTATTGTCTTCTTCCTAAATTGGTACATTTAATTGAAGTCTAAAGCCGACCTTCTGCAACTTGTTATAGTCACTTTGCAACGTGTTTTAATTGTTACTACTAATCATCATAGAAGCAACGAAGAAAATCAATTGCCCATTTAAATATACTAACACATGTTGATAAGGTCTCGTAATTAGGCCCGATAAAGAAATGGGCCCATAATTGCATGATGATTGCTGTTTGGAGCAGATGTTGATGTTGACAAGAAGTCAAAATGATATGGCGGCAGATTTGCCCAAACATAGCGAAAGGTTCAAACTTGTCTACCATTGAATTTGATATTTAAATAAATAAATAAATACATTGGAATACATGGACAATGCATTTATGATCCGCTGTGAGATAAGTAATAGTACACACTCCAATATTTAAACATTGGGTGCTAAGAAACATTTACCATCTATTAACCCCTCTTTGACCCCTTGGCCCTTAACAAAAAATCACTTTCTTTTTAATTCAAACGGCTTAAAAGCCTAATAGTTTTGTAAAAGTCGGTTTATTGAATATGAAAAGCAGTTAACTAGCTCCACTAGATAATTATATTTTTCTTTAAATATTTTTTTATGCTAGTCATGTACCGTACGTAACCCAAAAATACATTTTCTTGTTTGAAAATTCCCGCGGCAAGCCATTGGAAAGTAAGGATCTATGCGGTGCCAAGCCAATCGTAATCTCAAAACATACAAAGAGTTAAATTAAATTCAAACATAGGATATATATACATATGTATGTTTCTAACTACATATTAAATTGAATAAACCGTCCATGAATGAGTCAAGATACCCAATATGAAACGCTTAAATTCACGATGTGTAATATATCCCTTTCAATGACATTGTCAAACTTAAGAAACTCTCAGTCTTAAAACCTTGTTGACAGTTACCGAACCCCACTGATATTACAAACCGCTTCAACCCACAAAATAGAGCCATACATCTCATATATAAATGTAAATGTGTATATATACTGCTCATTGAACCAAATTTGCATGCGCACCAACTCCAACAGCAAAACCAATAACTCAAACCAAAACCATAGACAGAAAACCCAACCCCTTTTATTAATCCGTACATCATACATACAATATATATCCTCGTCCAACTCATTACTACTCTTACGACAAGCGAAAGAGCTTCGTAACATCATTATTAATTATCGTCATGTCTGCATTAAGAATTAGCTCATCAATGGCGCTCTTGGCTGAAACTCTTTCGTTGTATGCTGCGTTTTTATTGGTGGCTTTGATGTTGGTTTTGAGCTGCTGCGAAGGAGGAGCAGGCGATGGTTATTATTATGGGTCTAATATGAATAATAATAATAATTACATGGAGGGGATTAGAAGCAGCATACCAACGACAACGTTGTTGTTCGATGATGCTAAGGTTTGTGAGGAGATTTACGTAGTGAAAGAAGGAGAGACTCTTCATACGATAAGTGATAAGTGTGGCGATCCTTACATAGTTGAGGAGAATCCTCATATTCATGACCCTGATGACGTCTTCCCTGGTTTGGTCATAAAGATCACACCTTTAAGAAAGGCATAGCTGATAGTTGTTTGATATTTCTAGTCTGCAGATTCTACACATATCGTCACTTGTATTTTTCTGATTTCTGTTGATAATTATCAGCCTTTTGAAGTAAATAAGACAATTAAAACGAAGGGAAAATATAAACATATGTAAATACTAAATATATATAAATATATATGTATAGATAGATATATATAATAGAGAGAGAGAGGAGAGACTATGTCCTCACCTTGTTAGGGATATAATGGCTATGGTGTAGAACGAACAAATAAGAAAATGTTTCGAAAGGATGCAACTGTGTTATTACCCACTTTTATATCTCGTAATGACGGTCCGTTTTGGTTGTTTTGTAAGGCCATCTTTGCGTTTCTTGTCGTTTATAGTTATGTAATGTAAGTCAACCTAGTTCCATGTTTTGGGTTGTGGACTTTTCAAAGCCCATTCTACTACAAAAGCAAAACTAGATAAACGCCTATTGAAATCTATATACACATTCTATTGTGTGAAAGAAAATAGTCAACGCGGTAATGTTAGAGCGTGTATATGTGTGTGTATAGTGGACCAAACTGGTCAAGAAACGTTGTATTCAACTCGCCACTGTCCTCTAGTGGCCAAGCTGAGGCACTCAAAGTTCATGTGACTAGGAGGTCAGGGATTCGAACCCTACCTCCCACATGACTTTGAGAAAGTCCAAGGCCCATGACTATCGTTGTTGGGTGGGTTTGGGACGTATCCATCTGACTCCGGGGATTAGTCCCACCTCTGGAGTGTGTGGCGGTTAAGCCCATAGCCGGGCTGTGTGGGGATACCTCGGGACCGAAAAAAAAAAAAAAAAAAAAAGAAAAACTCGCCACTGTCAAATTTTGACCACAAATGGATAGTGTTCAAACCTGTCCGACTTGAGTTCTTGTTCTCATATATTGAATATATATTTATTTACATGTTCCCACGATTCGTCTTAAAATTCTAAATGGCCTATACAAAATAATATACGAAAAGTTTGTGCTCCTCACGGTATATAGACATTATACGTGTGCGTGTGTATATAACATATATAATACCTCAACTCTGCTCCGTGTTTCTTTATCTCTACCATATTTCACCATCAAACGTATTTCTTTCTCAACGATGAATCCTTCAATCTCTTACACTTCTGCTTCTACCTATCATTGATCATCCTCATATCAGGTATTTATTACTGCTCTTTTTCAGGAAAAAAACGTACGACACAGTTCGTATATCAACTTTCAGCTTCTTTCTCCAAAACCATCTTATCGCAGGAACTGAAGCTTCAACTTCCCACCCCAACCACCATGAGAAGCAACATGGAAACAATAAGAACGATGATTCGATAAGCTTAAGACCATCAAGCTTGTTTGTGTTCGGAGATTCCTATGCTGACACGGGGAATTACAGAAGATCATTAGGTGGCTCATGGCAAGTCCCTTATGGCACCACGTTTCCTGGGAAACCTTCGGGCCGCTTCTCAGACGGCCGTGTGCTCACTGATTATCTCGGTAATTATTAATAAACATACTCATTATTATGAGGTTAATTCTTCTTTCTAGCTCGTCAAGGTGTGGGCTTGCTTTTGCCTAATCATTGAGTCGCTTTATTCTCTTTCTCGTCCACTCCTTCGTTTGCTTTTTCTTTTCTTTTACTTAGTGCGCCATAATATAAAGTGTTTGCCAGACAGCACACATCTTCCCACTTTTCTGCGTGTAAAAATTTGACTAGCCAAGCCATCGATGTGTGTGGTGTGTGCGTTTTGTTATTATTACCTTTTCTTTTCATTGCATCACTATGAATAGTGTAATAAAGTGGGTTTTTTCTTTGTGATCGAAAAACGACGAAAACAGCTAAGTCATTAGGGCTAAAATCTCCCGTGCCATACGAATGGAGGAAGATTGCGGGCGAAAAGAAGCTTCGAAATGGGATGAACTTTGCTTATGGAGGGAGCGGCGTTTTCGATACTTTGGGAACTACTTTGCCCAACATGACTACTCAGATAGACTACTTACAGAACCTCATCGATGCTTCTGTCTACAAAAATTCCGATCTTAAATCCTCTGTGGTCCTCGTCGCCCTTTCAGGGAACGATTATTCAGCCTATGTAGCCAAAAATGGGTCCATCGAGGTAAATAAACATAATATACATATATCTGTGTGTAACGAAAGATCATAAATCTCTGAATTCTTGATATTTCTTTTTAGGGTTTGCAAGCTTTCATACCTCAAGTGATCAACCAACTATCGCTAAACCTCAGAAGAATACACCAAATGGGAGCTAATAAGATCGTCGCTACATCTCTTCAACCACTTGGCTGTCTCCCTCGAACCACTGCACCAACCTCGTACCAGCGATGCAATGAGACGCTAAACATGTTGGTCAACTACCACAATCAGCTCCTTCGACGAGCCGTCCAAGGCTTGAATAACGAGACGAAAAGCACCGCCGTCTTCTCCATTCTTGACCTCTACGAACCGTTCACATCTGTGCTAGAAAGAAAGGGCAACGGCCAAGGTAACAACTTTTCGCTTAATGTACATATTTCAGCGGAATTTTAAGAAGATGGATCGAATATTTTTGCAGCTGGGAATTCGAAGTTCGATAGCCCATTAAAGCCGTGTGCAGTGGGATAAATGGGACTTATTCTTGCGGTAGTGTGGATGATAAAGGGAAGAAAATGTACCAACTTTGCAGCGACCCTAAATCTTATTTTTTCTGGGATTCTTCGCATCCTACGGAGGCTGGCTGGCGAGAGGTTTTCATGAGCTTGAAGACGGCACTCAAGGAATTCTTGATATATAATCGTTATTGATAATTGTTTTTGTTATTTGATTTCGGTTTTTTCTTTTCTCTCTCTTTGTAATGCTTCCAATCTGGGTTTTGATTGTTAGGTTATTCAATCGTGTCTTGTTTGTAGCTTGAAAAATATGGTGGGAATTAGTTTATTACAAGAGAGAAGAAATAAAAGAGGACGACGACGGCGGCGACCGAAGATTAGAAAGTAAGCTAAACGCAATTATGGGTCTGATGAAAGCCCAGTTATTTGGCCGAATGAATGGACCTGAGAAGCCCAGTATTCCTAATCAACAATATCCCACAATTTCATTCGGCGTGAGAAAGTATACAGAGATAAAATCCTTGTAATGTTATTAAAAAAATATCTTTATGATTATTTTTAATTGCTAAAGACACACCACAAAGAAGCGTGCATGATTACTATACTACTACAAAACCCCATACGAAAGCCAACTCACTCCACTCTTCTAATCATAATCATTCATTCGAACAGCGAAAAGCTAAAGAAAGCACACACAATAATACACACAGACAGCAAATACACTTTAGTAGTCTCAATTCTACTACTCGCAAAAGAAAGAAAGAAAGAAAGAAAGAAAGAAAGAAAGAAATAAACAAGGAAAAGCAAAGGTTTGTTTGTGCATCTAGAGAGCAAAGAAGACAAAGCATCACACAAAAACGCCGTCAAAATTACAGATCAAGCGAAAATTGAGGGTTTTTCTTGCTGTGGTCTTTCTTGGAAGATGCAGCAAGGTGGGAAAACGCTCGAGAGTCAAATGTCTATGACTCAATCGGGTCAAATGTCGGGTTCTTTGAGCTTCAACGGGTCGAAAGAAGAGGAAGAGATGTCGAAGTCTGCCTCTCTGCTTTCAAGGCTAAGGAAGAGGAGATTGAGAAGAAGAAGCTCGAGGTTAGGGAGAAGGTTCAAGCTCAGTTGGGTCGTATCGAGGAAGAAACGAGGCGTTTGGCAACTATTCGTGAGGTTTGTGCTCGATTGCTCTTTCAAGTTCTTTTCTTGGAGTTTTCCTTTTTGTTCTTTTCAGTACGGAAGTAAAAAAAAAAAAAACTGTTTTTTTTTACTGATTTGTTGTTTCCTAAATTGTCTTTGTTCAGGGTTCTGGTATGGGTTTTGTCGATAAACAACGTTTTCATTCTTTCTTGGTTACTCTGTAATAATATTTCAGAAGGGGAAATTTTCAGTACTGTCTGTTTAGGCAAATTTTAGTATTGCTTGATATCTGTGTTTCAGATTATGAGTAATTAAGCTCTCCTCTTATCCAACATTTTTTGTCATGGCATAAGATCGAATAATCATTCATGAGGTAATAAAGTTCCTATATTTCCTGAGAATTATCGATATGCTTATGGGATTTAACCCATGACCAGGAACTAGAAGCTCTATCTGATCCGATGAGGAAAGACGTGTCTTTCGTTCGCAAAAAGATCGATGCAATAAACAAGGAGCTGAAGCCATTGTGCCAAACTTGCCAGAAAAAGGTTCGTATATATGATGTCTAAATCATAATATGTTTAATTCTCAGTTGAACCATTCATGTGATCGGACTTTTCAACTCAATTAGGAGAGGGAGTACAAAGAAGCCCTCGAATCATTCAATGAAAAGAACAAGGAAAAAGTACAGCTCATCACTAAACTCATGGAGGTGGGACGATTTAGAACATATGCTAGTTCGATTGATAAAAGAATCAATTTTTTTTTTTCAGTTTTTGAGTTAAATCAATCTATGGCGATTATATGATATTATGCAGCTGGTAAGCGAAAGCGAGAAGGTGAGGTTGAAGAAACTCGAGGAACTTAGCAAGAACATCGAAACGATTCACATAAACTAAGGCCGTGGAGACATATATCCATCTATATTGGGACTTTTGTTGTGGTGTGAAGTATTTAAGGAAAAATTAGAATCTGTTTATCAACTTGTGGTGTGTGTGGCTATCTGTTTTTTATTTATTTTTTGTTCTTTTCCACTTTCTTTGTTTGGATTTGTAGCCATAACTGATGTAAGTTCTGTTTAGTTTGTTGACATGGGGAATATCTCTCCTTCTGTAAGCGCAGTTTCTAACTAGAAAGTGTTAAAACTATCGATTCTCCCTCTTCATTTTCATATTTATTACCTGAAATAGTGTCGTGGTTATGAAGCTGAAGTATCTGTCCTCGGATTCCAAAGTTTTTAAGAGCCGTTAGCTTTTGACCGTTAAAAAAAAAGTTCTTGATTTATGGGGAGGATTAAGCATTCAACAATATTTTTTAATGCTGTTCTTCTTTATGATGAGCATGCATTATCCTGATTTTTGTTGATCCGTAGTCAATGGTAGCTTAGGTTTTATAATTATGAAGTAAATACTTTTTAAGTAACTAGTAAATCCTTTTGAACAACCACACCTAAACCTATTCTATCTTTTGGAAATTGAAAACTTTAATCACACTATAATTTCAAAAGGTTAGTTGGCACGCTCTATATTATATGTTTGTCACCCTTACTACTAACTACACTGCACTACACTACACTACACTACAGCATCATAAAAGCTTGCATTTGTGGGTTAAACTCCATAACTGTACAATACAATTCATGAATAGTGATGACCAATAATTGCACGTGCGCACAGGCTTACTAGTTTATGATTATAATTCAATAATTAGAATTATTACCGGCCTTACACATCGCTCTCACCGATTCAATAACGACGATGGTGATTCTGATATTGATAGCAGCCATGCAAACGTACATAGCAAACTATGTTACTTTATTTTCCGAGTTCTTCCCAATATTTATCTTATAACAATTTTACTGTCTGTTGAGCCTTCATTTTCAAACATTTATCAAAAAGCCATACGTGTTGAAAACTTGTAATAGATGGCATCGTTATTATCATTGTGGCGGGCGCTGTCTCCCCGTCCCGTTGAAAGCTCAATTCATTGATTTTGATATATATTTTTTTTCCGTCTTAATGCGAATACCCCCATTTATATTCTTAAGGAGATAATTATAAGCTTTGTAAATGGGCTTTCTTTTCTAATGATCAATAGAGCGTTATCAGTTGAGTCGTAGTTCAATATAGAGAACGGCGCGGAAGAAAGAGAACACACTAGTTTTTTGAGATTTAAATTGATATTTAAAGACAGAAAAATATACATACACCAAACAAGAAAAAACTTTGGAAAGAAAGAACGAAAGAAAGCACAATCAATTAAGCTCTTCCATTTTCCCAAGAATAGACGACCTTAGTACTTATAGTCCTTGACATAGAGGCTCTCAGAAGCACCGTCGTTCTCAGAACCTCCGCCGCCGCCCTGATAGGCGCCGAGCGTAGCCTCTGAATTCGCCTTACACCTCGCCAGAAAAACCGCCTGAGCCTTGGCAACGTTCTCCTCCTTCCCCGCCCAAGCTTTGAGCGTGCTCGACTGAAGAGCTCTGCCGAAGGAGAAAGACAGCGTCCATGGCTTCTTAGCCTTGAGCTTATTCATGGCGTCGAGGTTCACAGTCGCCTCCTCCTCGCTCTGGCCGCCGGACAAGAACACACACCGCCGGGACGGCGCTGGGCATGGTCCTCTGAAGGGCCAAGACGGTGTGCGCCGCCACCACCTCAGGCGCCACCTTGGCCGACTCAGATCCCGGCGTCACCATATTGGGCTTCAGCAGGGTTCCTTCTAGAAGCACGTGGTGGTCGTTTAGGGCTTTGTAGACGGCGGCGAGGACGCGCTCTGTGACGTCGGCGCATTTCTCGATGTCGTGGGTCCCATCGACGAGGATTTCGGGCTCGACGATGGGGACGAGGCCGTTCTCCTGGCAGATGACGGCGTACCTCGCTAACCCGTTGGCGTTGTCGGCGATTGCCAGCTGGGACGGCTCGGTGGCTCCGATTTTGAGGACGGCCCTCCACTTTGCGAACCTAGCGCCGGCGGAGTAGTACTGCTGGCACCTCTGGGCGAGGCCGTCGAGCCCTTGGGTTGTTGTCTCGCCGTCGGTGCAGGAGAGCTCGACGACGCCCTTGTCGACTTTGATTCGGGAAGGACGCCGCCCTCTTTCAGTACGTCGACGAAGGGTTTTCCTGCAATTTTCGTTCTTTTCTTTTTTCAACTTGCGCAATGACACAGAATCATCCAATTCAAGTCAAGGTTCTCCTTCACTAGGGACGAAGAGATGCAAGCATTTTCTATAAATTATCGTGTCAATTTCATATTAATTACAATTTTCACATAAAAAAAACTAAACAAAGTAAAAATTATTGGAGAAATTACACTTAAATGACAACATATTTAGAATAAGTACCACGTAAAACATGTCATATGATATGTAATATAACATAAAAAGGTACGTAAAAAATGATAAAATGGTACTTACGAGTAGCTATGTGCAAAAAAACTTTATCCTACTAGATACCTATATATAAAATTTGATACTGAATTGATAATTTTTTATTCTTGTTGGTATTTAAGTGTTCATACACCAAAATTATTACTATTTAAACCAAATATAAAAAGCTCACATATAGAAGCGCATGCATAGAATGTGCTAAAAATACTTGTAATGCATATATATATATATATATATAAATACCAGCGGCGGTTTTCTGATAGAGGGTTTCCTCGAAAAGGATGACTCCGCAGAGGTACTGAAGAGCGCCGGGGGCAGTGAAGAGAAGCTCGCGTAGGGCTCGCCTGTTGAGCTCGACGTTCTCAACGTTGATGCTCGCCAAGCGCTTGCCGATTGTCCCAGTGGATTCGTCAGCTGCGAGGATACCCTTGCCAGGCGTGGCTATGTACGCAGCATTAGCAATAAGCTCGTCTGCGCAAAACAAAAAGAAAAAAAAAGATAATAAGAACTCTGTATTTTTAGGCAGGCATTAGAAGATGTTTAAAGATCAATAAAATTAGTGGTTAATTAATTACCAGCATATTTGCCCCTGTAGCAAGACATTATTGATTTAATGATAGAAAGGAGGAGAGATGTGGCTTACTGCTTGAATGGGGTTGGGTTTGTATATATAGTGCGATGAGGGGTGGTAGGGAAATGGTTTATCCCCTTACAATCAATCTGTGGTAGGAGGGAACTCAATGGTTTATCGCTTGTAATAAGATAACCCAAATCTTTTTGTTTATTCAAGTACAGTTTTGCCCCTTCATGGTTTGATGATTTGCTAGAAAGCTGGTTAGTAGTTCTAAGTTAGCTTGTGCATGAAATTTATATCCGAGTAAGATAGTCGAGTGAGTATAATTTATGCTTTTTTGGTTCTTCTGTCTCGTGATATATACACTTTTGTTTAATACGAGGTCACGGATTTCACAGTACACACCCTAACTATGAATATAATCCAATGAGAAAACAACAATCCATCAAGCATCCCATCGTCAATTTGAAAAGTATTAACTCATCAAGTTTTTTAACAAAAGTTCACCGTCGAAGAAGAAGGAAAACAAGGGGACATGCATGGGTTCATTCACAGGTGAGATTTCAAGACGTTACGAAAAAAGATGAAAGAGATCGTTATGTATTATCCACTAACTGATGTATAGTATGTATTGGTTGATGTAAGAGTCAAACATCCGCTCTTTGTGCATGTGATAATTTATAATTCCTGCAAAAAAAGGTTCTCCTTTTTCCTGCAAGTTAAGAGCATGGAGGAACCAAAGTGAATAATACTCGAGAACAATCACGGTAAGAAAAGATGGGAAAAATACCTGAGTTTTCTTCACTCGAAACCAACAATCAACTGTAACATATAAACAACAACAAACTACAGATGCCATGCCAGCCATTATGTGATGAGCATTACGTGATTTCATGCCCAACCATACTCGTTCATCTAAACCACGAATCAGTCTTCCTCCATCTTCAGCATTTCCTGGATTAGGTTTAAAAGAAACAGAAAGCTTCGGTTACCAAAATAGATTCGCAGACCATATAATATATATACATATATATACAGAGAGAGAGAGAGGAGAGAGAGAGAGAGAGAGGAGGGGGGGGGGGGGGGGGGGGGGGGGGGGTGGGGGGGGTGGGGGGGGGGGGGGGGGGGGGGGGGGGGGGGGGG
>JAPQWV010002953.1:0-47934 GCA_027422505.1 Craterostigma plantagineum | reverse complement strand
CTCACTCACTCCTCAATTGCTCTGACCAAATTTTGTAACGGAAGGAAAATTAAAGAAAGGTGCATTTACTATTTTTAATTCGTTTAATTTGCTTTATTGCAATCTTTTTAATACTATTAATTTCGGCTTCTTTTGGGAGAGAGACGTTGAATGAGATAAAGCGAGTGCGGGTTACGGATTTCCTGAATAGTCAATATTTTTAGCCATTTTAATCAATTATTCGATTCTACATTTAGTATTTTTTTTTAACTTTGTTTTAAGAAATTATACATATAAACCCAACTTTGTGGTCCGTGGTTTGTTTACTTGTCTGCATCCTTTTGTTATTCGTTGAAATTTGGACAATTGGGAATTAGGCCCACTTGAATTGAAGAACTCAAGTAAAATCCAATTTAATCAATTTTTCAGAAATTAAGAAGCCATCCTCGCAAGTCGAAATTGAAGAACGAAAACTTTATTTGAGTAATTTACAAATTAAGAAGCCATCCTCGCAAGTGTTTATTACAAGTATTAGAAGCAAAGCAAAATTGTGATCTTTCTTACAGAGGAGGTATGTTGGAAAAGGAGAAACCTTTGTACCCTTGTATGCGTAGTAGGCGACCCTCGTGTATAGAATCCAGGAAGAAACAGTATTCCACCTAATACTGCAAGAAAATCCCTGCAAAATACCCCAATGATTATATTATTGAATTGCTAGGGCAAATGGGAGAAAATGGACTCTCACCGTGCGCGGCGTCGCCGCCGACTCTGTTCACGGCCATGAGAGTTCCGACGACGATTCCCACGACGCCGAACACTAGGAGAGCCACGGCCAACGCGATCTCCTTGATGGGAGGCTTGTCGTTGACGCTGTACGAGGTTTCCATCATTATGTCTTCATCGGATATTGAGAAGGCGTGATCCACGTAAGCCATTGAATCAACAAAAAAAATCGTGCCTTTATTTGGTTTCTTTCCCAGCAATTATGCAAGCGTAATGAGCTTGGAGAAACGATGATGTTAAATTGGCGACTTTTACTTCCATTTAATATGTCTTTACTTTCCTTTTGTGGGTTTTCGGATTCAGATGGAACGTCAGCCATGACGTAAGAGTGGACGCCGTCCAACAGTAGGCGGCGGCCGAGGTTTTGGGTTCGAGTAATGAATGCAAAACGTCAATGGTTTTTCATTTTCAAGAAATTAATAATTGTATAAATTCGTCGACTTTGTTGCCCTCCAATAAAAATCCTCCAATCTTAATTGGGTTTTCTTGGACTGTTTTGTGGGCAGTAATTCGGGCCCATTCTTGACAGAAAGGTCGGGTTTGTGATTCTTGATTGATGCTAATAAAAAACTGATTTTTATTTAGGATTAAGATCGGAAACTTTTGAAGAAAGAACCAATGGACAAGAATATAATCGTAAGCCGTCCCAATAGAATTCATTACCTGGAGCTTTGTTGTCCTAAATATATTTTTTAATCAAGTTAAGATTGTGTCTTAACTGGCTTAAGAATGAATAGATACTACAAGACAGCTTTGAAACGTTCGACGATGCCTTTATTCCTTTTAAAAATTTAAGCAGCGATTATATCCATGCTGCTGCAAACAACTCCTCCATTTGTCTGTACGTAAAGCGAAAAATTGGCCTTCCATCATTCTCCGCAAATTTGCATTTCGCTTTTTCAGTTCCTTGAAGAAGCTTGGGTGAGAAAATGCCACGTTCTCTAGTCGAAGGTATTGAACCTTATTACATCTTTGGTTATTCACAAGGATCGTTTTGATGAGTTTCATTTATTGCAGCAAGCTTATCTCGCCTATTACAAGATGAAAAGAGCTCAGAAGCAAAACATCCCTCTACAGCTTTCTACCTCTTACTCGGCGGAATGATTTTCGTGCTCATTCTATCCATATTGATCATCGTCTTCACCAAACTCATCCCATTCGAAAGAGTTAAGGCCCTCATCGCTCGCATACGAAAGAAGCAATCAGGTAATTATAGATTTGTTCGATCAAAATCTTCGAAATAGCCATCGCCTAAAACCCCTTTAACATGCGTCGCAGGAAAGAAGGGTTTCATAAGTGGAAGCCTACGAACTATAATCTACTTCGACTTTCGAACCCTTAAGAAGGCAACCAAGAACTTCCATCAGAATACATCTTGGCCGGGTGGTTTCGGGCCTGTTTATTTGGTAAGTAGAACTCATCTTCTCTCTATATATAGTCATCAATGAAATGGAGAATCAATTATGAATATAGGGAAAGTTAGAAGATGGAAGATACGTAGCGATAAAGAAGCTCTCGACCGAAAAATCTCACCAGGGCGAATCTGAGTTCCTCTCTGAGGTTAAAATGATCACAAGCATACAACACAAGAACCTCGTTCGCCTATTGGGCTGCTGCTCGGACGGCGATCATAGGCTTCTAGCCTACGAATATATGAAGAACAGAAGCTTAGACCACATCATATACGGTACATATCATTACAGCATAGTATTTTGTTCAAAGAACGAATCTTGGATTTATAGAAAAGCCCATTTCGAATAATCAGGCAAATCAGACGTATACCTCAATTGGAACGCCCGATTTCAGATCATACTCGGCGTGGCTCGTGGGCTACAGTACCTGCACGAGGATTCACACGTTAGGATCGTCCATAGGGACATCAAAGCTAGCAACATTCTCCTCGACGAGAAATTTCAGCCCAAGATTGGAGATTTTGGGCTGGCGAGGTTCTTCCCCGAAGATCAAGCCTATCTCAGCACGAACTTCGCCGGGACGTTGTGAGTTTTTCTTTTCTTTTCTTCCCTCTTTTCTTCTGGAAATGCTCATTGGAGTTTCCCCTTATTGCAGAGGTTACACTGCGCCGGAATATGCTTTAAGAGGAGAGCTGTCTGAGAAGGCAGATATATACAGCTTTGGCGTCCTTGTATTAGAAATAATCAGCTGTAGGAAGAACACTGACCTTTCATTACCGTCGGAAATGCAGTATCTGCCCGAATATGTAATTCAATTTCTTCAGAATATTCCCAGATTTTCTTTCTTCCTTTTTTTTCTTGAACTGATGGGGAAAAAAAATGCAGGCTTGGAAGCTGTACGAGAGATCTATGCTGAGGAACCTAATCGATCGGAGAATGAGAGAAGATGGGTGTTCATAGAGAAGGACGTCTTACAAGTGGCCCACGTGGCATTCCTGTGCCTTCAGCCTCAGGCGAACATGAGGCCGCCGATGTCGGAGATCGTGGCGATGCTGACGTGTAAGGTGGAGCTGGGCTCTACTCCGATGAGGCCGACGTTCTTGGAGAGGAGGAAGAAGAGGAACGAGGAGAAGTTGTTTTCGTGGGATTCGATTTCCGAGCCGTTTCCGTCGCCGTTGAAGAGCGAGTCGCCGCCGTCGTCTAATCGGCAGAAGTAGTGATGATGGGGAAACTCGCGGAAATGATTTGAATCGTCGCCGAAATGTTTTCTTATTTTACATACGTAGATTGGCGTCACAAAATCCTTCTATATCTAACTAAATACGTGTATATAGAGAATAAAAACTTCAACTTTCTTCTATTGAACACATTGCAATACCATTTGTAAAGATGTAAGAGATTGGGATATGAAAATTGAAAACTCATTCTTTTTTTCTTAATTCCACATTATTGAACATTGTAAGTAGGGCCCAATATTTGACTCTTCAAGATTACATCTTTAACTAATTGGAAACTTGAAGATCATTATGCAATGTAGTCATATGCTCTATCAATAAACTAATTAGTAATGATTGGAGTTGGTTGATCTAATATTCTTCTAGGGAATAATAATTTATAAAAACGATAAAATCACTCATTTTCTGCTTCTTTTCTTGTCGTTTCTTTTTCTTTTTTACTTTTTTTTTCTCTTTATTCGTATTAACATAACAACAGACACTGTAGCCAATCCGAGGCACATCGAATGAAGGAATGAGCATAAAACTAAGAACACCACTAGATAGATAGTTTCCTCATATGGCAACTTTCTCCACGTTCAAAAGGAGGAATCGCTACAAAACACTATCTTTGCTGTTTCTGATATTCTCCTTCTTCCTATTCCTCTTCGCCAGGAGGATATTTTTCCTTGGATCTGATACACCTTTCTACGCAGATTCGTCTCGCAAACGCCCCTAGCTTTCTTCAACTCTTCGATTTCGAGATCCATTGATTTTCAGCAGAGCTTTGATCGATCAACCCAACCGTCGGATCAGATTCTGACGGCGACGAGAGTGTTGATTTTAATAGTACATCGAAAGGAGACGACAATGAAGACGCGAATGCAGCTGTATTTACAAGGTTAGCTGTAGATGGTAGCAGCGACACCAACGTCACTGTGCCAATCGTTTTACGGAGCAAAGGCGGTGCCCTATCATCAAACGAGAAAATAGACGATTCCTTGTCGGATTTTGGTGACGGCAATGTTACTGACGCCGACGCGACTTCAGGCGATTCATTCGACGTTGAGTCACGGGAAGGTGCTGAGGCGACTGCTGATGAGGAGCCTGTGTCGTTTAGTGAGGATTCGACAGCACAAAAACCTAATCGTGACGAGAAATCAAGCGTTGATGAGAATTCTTTCGGCAGTGAAGGTTCCTTCGTTGACAGAGAATTGGCAGAGAAACTGAGAAATTGTGATATTTACAAAGGAAATGGGTTAAAGATGAGATTATCCACTTTACAGAGCAGGATCTTGCCCATACGTTGATGAGGGTTACGATTGTCAGAGCAATGGAAGGCAAGATTCGGAGTATATGAAGTGGAGATGGAAACCAATGATTGTGATCTTCCAAGGTTTAGCATTTGCATTTCCCTGGGTGGAAGCTTCTTAACTTAATTCTGCACATTTTGATCTAATTTTACTTGTTTTTCCTCCTTATAAATGCGTTAAAGCTATAGGCCAAAACTGGTAGTTGGTTAGTTAGCTTGAAACTGAGAATGGTTTCATTTCATCTGATTAAGGTAATCTATGCCCCCTTACTAAATACAGCGAATCGGGTTGCATTTATACGTAGACGAATCGTTATAAGTTAGGATAACCAATTTCTGGTTTCATATTCTTGTTTGGCATGGAAAAGATTGAATATCTGTGATTGTGCTTTTAGGTTCAATGCAACAGACTTTTTGTGGAGACTGAGAGGAAAGAGCCTTATGCTGGTAGGAGATCCATGAACAGAAACCAGTTTGAATCACTGCTCTGTCTCTTGCGAGAAGGGCTGTCCGATAAGAGCAGAATGTACGAAGTCCATGGTTATAAATCACCAAAGGGAGAGGCTATTACATCTTCAAAATCAAGGTAAGTTCGATCCTATCACGCCTGCAGTTGCTCACGGTTTATCCAGACAAAACGTGAAAGAAGTTTTCTTATTCTTCAAGTGTAGGATTATGACTGTTCGGTGATTTTTGTACGGTCCCACTTCCTCGTACGCGAAGGAGTTCGCATCAACGGACAAGGAAACTCAAACCCAACTCTGTCTATAGATCGAATCGACAAGACGGCGAATCGTTGGAAGAGAGCTGACATCCTCGTCTTCAATACAGGCCATTGGTGGACTCATGGGAAAACTTCAAGAGGGTAATTACTTACAGAGAAAAAAAAGTACTTTTTTTTATCAAGTTCTCACAATCTTGATCCATACGCACTTTCTTCGTGAGAAAAAAAATAACGAGCGCTGATTTTCCTTTTTATGCAGTAAGAACTACTACAAAGAAGGTGACCACCTCTACCCTCATCTCGACGCCGTGGAAGCATATAGGAGAGCAATCAAAACCTGGGCTAAGTGGATCAAGGCGAATATCAAACCAGACAAGCTTGTCTTCTACCGTGGATACTCATCTGCTCATTTCAGGTCTCACTTCGGTTATTTCAACCTTGTTCGGCGAATCTTTAACATTAATCACTTACTCGCTCGCGCCATTTTCTGGTCGCAGAGGGGGCGATTGGGATTCGGGCGGATCTTGCAACGGAGAAACAGAGCCCGTAAAGAGTGGTCCCATCATCGATAGCTACCCTTTAAAGATGAAGATCGTGGAAGAGGTCATCAGTGAAGTACAAGTCCCGGCGGTACTGTTAAACGTGACCCACCTAACCAATTACCGTAAGGACGGCCATCCATCGGTCTACGGTAAGAACGTCACAGGTCAGAGAAAGGTATCCACGAGAAGGCAAGATTGCAGCCATTGGTGCCTTCCCGGCGTGCCAGACGCATGGAACGAGCTTATATACACCACGCTGATTGCAAGAACTATACAATCGGAGTAATTAGTGCCGTTTTGCCGAATTCATCAGAGCTTCGAAGCAGTTGCATCGAAGAGCAAAAAGGTCCTAAACACCATGCCATGCCCATAAGAGGTGATGCAAATTAGTTAAAAAATCTAATGAAGAGGGCTTTGTTTGGGCAGGAGACAGATGTTTTGTGAAGATTTCTGGGAATTATTTGCTTGTTTTTAGCAAATATGTTTTTCTCGTATGTATTTATCCATTTTTTGAAACAGTTTCTCCAGGTGGACCTTCGAACAGTGCCAAGAAAATTACTAAACATAGGAAGGCCAACCATGTGTGTTAACATGTGCTTTGCTTTGGCTTCAACAGATACAGTGCTGCTGATGATTAAATTATTTTACTTGATTCATTTTGTTTTGTGTCTTTTTTTTTTGGGTTTCATCAAGGCGGCGGAGACATTCACACCATACACTGCACAGATACAAAAAGCACGGGCAAAGAAAGTACATCACAAACACAACCTGATATTATGCCTGGTATTATGATTTGCCTTTTCGAAATCATCACCCTGAAGCGAAATAAATGCTGTGTCTTTCACGAAAACAACCTCCTTTATTACATCATCAGCCTATGAGCTGCTATGTCACGTCCAATTGACTCTAACAGTGTTAAAGTCGTAACCTTTATGCTACAATAGATCCCTTTGTCCATTCCATTTCTGTGTTTTTCTTTCAGCTTATTTCCCTCATATGGGCTTTTCCAATTTATTCTCTCTCTACGCATTCTCTTCCATCTTCTTTTCCTCGGCATACTTCCCACAGGTCACAGCGCTGGAAAACGTCGCCACGAATAACGATGCTCAGCCACCGGTTTTGGCACCATCGTCGCCGTCGAGAGTCACGCGCCGTTCAAGCCCGGCGTGGCCGTCACCGTCGGCCTGCTCACCACCATCTTCTCCGTAACGTTCTTGGGACTCTTGTACGTGAAGCACTGCAAGAGAGGAGGCAGTTACGGCGGCGATTCAAGAGGAAACATAAACAACAATCCTCCGCCGCCGCCGTCGTCATCGACGAAAAGAAATTCTGGGATCAACAGAGAGTGGTCGAATCCTTGCCGGCGTTCAAGTTCTCGTCTTTGCTGGGCCAAAAGGACGGACTTGAGTGCGCCGTCTGCCTCGCGTTTTCAGCTCCGACGAGGTTTTGAGACTTCTGCCCAAATGCAAGCATGCTTTTCACATTGAGTGCATCGACACGTGGCTCGAGGCCCACTCGACTTGTCCCCTTTGCCGGTATCGGGTCGACCCGGAGGATATTTTGCTGGTCATGGACTGCAGCAGCGACGGCGGCGGCGCCGCCGAGGATCGTCGTCCGGCGTCGAAGAGCGGCGAGGAGTTCTTGAGTTCGAGAAAGTCGGGGAGGCATTCGCATGCTGGGGAGATTGGGAGTTCGAATTATTCCCTGGAAATTATTGCAGAGAATCCATGTAATAATAACTTCCATTGCCGAGCTTCGGCAGACAGCTACTACTCTAGGAGGGTGAACGGCCGCGCTTGTTTGAAAATTGGAAAAACGACTTCATCCGTGCCAAGTTTTCCGACGGTAGGAGAGCGTCGTCGTCGGCGGCGACGGCGGCGGCTTTACCTCCGAAGCCTTCTACGTCGAGAAGGGACGAGCACTTGCTGGCCGTCATGAGCCATAAGCAGCTATCCATCGGCTTGAACATAGGATCGTGATCGCCGGCGACGAAGATAACGAAACCCACGACGTCGGCGGTGGAGCGACGCTCAGGAGAAGGAGCTGCTGTACCTCAAATCGGAGATGATCCTCGGCGGCTCCGCGGCGGAATAATAGTAGGAGTGGCAGAAAGTAATAAACCAGAGAAGCGTGTCTGAAATCGTAGGAGTGAGTAGGTTTAACAGAAGCAGCTTCAACAACAGTGGTAATAACTAATACTAATCATCATAATAATTGTGGAGAGAGAGAGAGAGATAGAGAAGCCAAATGGATCAACAGCGAAGAGGTGGTTGGCTTTGGATTTCACGATCAAAACAAAGAAGATGAGCAACAAAAGGAGGCACAGTTACAGCTGTACGATCTACTAATACTGCTGCAGATGACCCTTGTTTCTGATGATGTTCTTTAAGGGTATTTATTACAGTGTATCTACCCTTTTTCTTGGTTTTTGTTTTGTTTGGGCAAAGAGATTACATAAATACTCAACGGACAATGCATCCATGCATGTTGGTCCTTTCATTTTCCTTCACCAAGGCCAAGAAAACTTCAGGTTTCGTCAGGTTAGTTAGGTTTGGTTAGATTAGTGTAGCAGTTTATTCCTTGTCGAAAAATGTTATCTTTAACTGGTTTAGACGTAATGATCGAGCTTGAACATTGCTTTGTTGTATGTCTGTATTCATAACACATCGTATATTAAACAAAAACAAGAATGAGGGCCACAAGAAAAAGGAGAACAGAGGCAAATCAGATGATCATTACAATGCTGAAGATATTGAACGAGCTCTGTTTCTTAAAGACATCATTTTCTTGCCACGCTCACACTTCATGTATGCTCCTAAACTGACTGAGGATCGAATGTGTGTATACTTTCTATTGAGTTTTCTTTGTGCATATCAAAGGAGAGCGCAGCAGCTCATGGAAAACAAGGTATATATTCCCCAAGAAATGCACCTCTTCTACCATACAAAAAGTGCCCATTTTGATGCTGAGAGATTGGGCGGTTCTTCGATCATTTTTCCATCGATCTCTACACCAAACAGCGACAATACGGGCATATGATTTTTTCGACACCTACGTTTCGCCGTGAGGATTCGCTATTGCCTGCACTAAAATCAAGAAAGCGATCAAGGCAGAGTTTTTTCGGCTAAGATTTCGTTGTATCTCATCTCATAATATGCTTACAGTTGAAGAAGATGGCGAGCCATTTGTTGGCCTATGCCCAGGAATAGGGACCTGAACACTTCCCATCTGCAACCATTATTACACTCCAAGTTAGGTATAACATATTCCTAGGAAGAATCAAAAAAGAGAAGTGAAATCCCCCTTTTGCTTACATTATTGATATACTGGCACACGGTGCATTTGACCGCCGGCGCCCCATAAGGGTACATGAGCATCGTGTGGCAGTTTCCACAGCTGATATGAGCCATGTTAGAAGCTGATCAAAAGCAAGAATAAAAAACCCAAGTAAACACCAACGGAAAGCATTCTTTTCTGTCTAAAAACGAATGCCATTCGTCGAAAATCTTGTCAAAGTTTGTTCCTCTATGTATCTATTACCAGGTACGAGGTTTACAGTATGACAGCAAGAACACCTCACGCTCGTAGCACCTCGAGTGTGCATTAATAATGTTCGGCAGCCACCGCATATCAGTTGGGCCATTTCCATTCCTTCATATGAGCGATTTGAGCTTTAAACACTTAAACAACCAAAACAAAATCGTACCAAATTTGCTACAAAAAAAAAAAGATTTTTTTCTCTGTAGAACACGGTGAATAACCTGGAGTTGGGACAACTGTGACTGTATTACACAGAGAGCAGCACACATTGGTTCCGCCGCTGGGGTACATCAGAAGGTTCCTGCACCCGCTGCAGACGATTTGGCTCTGCATTCTTCCTCTATCTGCAAACTCGCAAGGCAATCCAAGATTTATCCATTTCTAATCCCATTGTTAAAGAGATGAAGAAAGTTCGTAGGACTTACCCAGGCAGAGAAAGCAAAATACAGAAGTTTTGGAGACCCTGCCTATCACGAGTTATTGTGGGATTAACTTTGGAAATTACTGATAAGAGGAAAGGTGAAGTCTTTATCAGTTCTTGAACAAGAAAAAGGTGATGGCGCCCGTCGACGACAATCTTCTATTTTTTTTTTTCTATTTTCTTTCTTGAATTTTTTTTACTTCGTTTTCACCGATCTGAGCCGAGCCCAGCCATGGGCCATACAAATGGAGTGTTTCAGTAGGTTGGCCGTTGGCCTTTTTCATTACATAGCATCTTTACGGGTTATCTCCTTTTTCCTTTCCTTTTTTATTTATTATTTCTCCTGGTTTAATCTCTCTCTCTCTCTCTCTCTCTCTCTCTCTCTCTCTCTCTCTCTTATTGAATTTATACAGATCTGCCGACGGGAGATCCCATGTTCGATCTCATATTATAGTGTGAATTTTTCTTATTATCTCGTTTTTCAGAAATGTATGTATATATTGCATGAAGTTCCACCAAGTGTTTGTGGACTTTTCCTATTATTGTGTCCCAAGTAGGGTTTTCGAAATTATGTCAATAGACACATGGAAATTTGTCTGAAGTTTCCCTCGTGAAATAACAATAGTATGAACGATGATACGTATAAATATTAAATTCTAACTGTATGAAAAACATGACTTGGCTCATTCAAGATCTCTAGTTCATGAACGGTTCTAATTAATCTCTACAAAACTGAACATTCTTCTCTTTGGCCAATCCTAAGCATGTCGTTTTCGTGCAATCACACGTCGAATACTATATATATGACTAGACCACTTCCATGTCATGCAATAAAATCACTCTTGGATTTAGAATTTCGGATTTAGGACTTATCGTATAGAAAGAAAATAAAGTTTCCCCCAAAGTCGTGGTCAGGCTCAGGCCACGGCTAATACAACCAACGCAATCAAGACTTAGGCTTATCCCAAAAGCATGTCAATTGTCAATATGGAAAATAATTAACAGGGTTTTTTTGTACAATTTATAACTGCTTTTCAACAATTGTTACAGCTTGAGGTAAACAAAAAACATTTAATAGGAAAGAAAAATTCAACCTAAAGATGACCTCACGGGCCAAAGCCCAAGTCCTGATATTTGGGCCTAAAGCGTTGGTCTAGTCCAATTTCGTTTTAACCATATTCCTATTTTGCCCTTTGGGTCCATAGTGTGAAGTATAAAATCCCTAATTCTTTCGTTATTGCGCGGGCTTCTTTGGCTCGCCAAATACTGTCAGGTCTCTCTCTCTCTCTCTCTCTCTCTCTCTCTCTCTCTCTCTCTCTCTCGTACTCGATCACAAACATCGGTGAATGAATGATGTAGCAGTACTTGTTGAGAATGTATGCATTTCTTCGTTTGTACGCGATTATGTCATTGATCTTACGATATGCGAGGTTGTTTGTGCATTTTTAGTCTGCACTGATTGAAATTTCACGCAGGTGAGTGATTATAGCGCTTTGAATTGTTTTAGCTGTATTGTCTAGGAATGCTTCAATGTCACTCATTTGAAACTTTGAAGCTTCGATACTTTATCAGATTCACGTTGTTGTTTAATGAAATAATCGATTGTACGCATGATTAGATGCACAATGTCGATAGAAACAGATTGTATTACGAGATGTGTCATATTTGTACGATCATGTGTAACTTGTGTTGAAGGAACAATCTATATGTGCGTCACTCTTATATTTTATTGTATTTCAGAAGAGAGACCTGTGAAGATGGCGGAGACTCAGAAGACGGATGGTTCTTCTGTAAATCTGAAGGGGAAAGAGCCGTTACTAGGTATACTTATTCTATTTTTGTATGTTCTTCTTATTTCATGTTTAAAAAGTTAAGAATGTTATAGACGTGAGGCACTTCATTAATGTGAGATTCGTATCAGCTCCACATTTTCGATTTGAGTAATTCTAAGTGAGACGAGATTGGAGTTGCGATGGAGCATCTGAAAGTATCTTTAGCATTTGCTTAATCTCTGACAGCAGTCACATAGACCGGGAAGGTGTATTGTGAGATTGTATGTCGACGAATTATGGATTAGCTCTAATGTAGGACTTTTGATATGTAAAACAGGGGTGCTTTACATTTGCACTTCTGCTAGAATATGGTTTCTATCAAACTTTTGGAATGAATTCTGGTCTTGTCCTCTGTTCAATGCTTACTACATTTGCCGCAGATTTTGAAATTGGGGAGGACTTCTTTGCTAACTGGAAACAAATGTCCACTACTGAGGGGGATGACTTTGATATATCTCCAGTTGAAAAAGCCAATAAAAAGTCATTTAATTTCAACAAAGTGTAAGATTACTTCAGCTTGCTTTGTTTAGCTCGTCTCTGGGGCTATACTATTTTTGTAAACATACTAAACCATCATTTAGTGCTTCTGCACACCTTGTTTAGATCTTTATAGAACCTGCTGATTTTATTCTCTTCAATGAAACGGTGTTATAACCACATGGATATATCGATTTTCAATTATTCTACCGCCACCTTTGCCCCCAAATTGCTTTGAACATTCAGGGATATGGATTTCAATCTGGATGGTGACTTTGGCAATCTTGGGTCATTTAACCTTGGCATACCTGATTTTGATATCTCCCCCGAGCTAAAAAAGGATGGAAAATCCATGGAAAAGTCTGAAGAATCATCCCTGAAAAGGGATAAAAGCAAAACCGATAATTTTGGGTTGGAGTTTGATGTATTTGATGGGTGAGTGCTTAAATCATGCCCTCCTCCGATGTTATTTGTTATACGATAGTATTTTACTCTCAAACTTGATAAGCAAAATGTTCATCTTGTTACTTTAGGTTGGACAATTTTGACATGCCGGGATTTACGAAAGATGGTTCAAAATCTCATGACAATAAGAACAACAAAGCAAGTTCTTCAAATGGAAGTGAAGTTCATCGAAGGGGAGATTCTACCATATTGACAGGAAAGACAAATTATTTAGGACTAGGAACCGCGAAAATATCTGTTACAAAGAATAGTGATAGTCTTGATTTGCACTCTTTACTAGGTGGAACTGCAGAATTCGAACCCCCAAGTAAAGGAAACGACCATTTCGATGACAATAGTAAGAGTGAAGTTCTTGAACGCACGAGGAAAAGTTTCCCTTTGAAGTTTCCAGTGGATGAGATTGTTTCAGATGCTTCAGAACGTGCCAGCGACACTGCTAAAGTTTCGTCTTCGTCTCACAAAGAAAATAACCCTTCGGAGACAGCAATCATAACCAAGGAGCTACCTCAAATCCTTCAAGTTGGAAAATCTGTTTCTGCAGAACCGATTGAAGCTCATGATGCAATAGCTGTTTTGAAGGAGCTGCCATCTGATTCCCCCTTTAACACTGACCAAACCAATGATGATTCGTTACAAGTAGTGGAAAAAGTCAGCGACATAGATACAAATGCCAGCGGACCAAATGAATATGAAGACGGTAACATTCAGTTGCCATTTAATTCAATCAGTAAGTGTACAATCTCTGAGGAGGACTCACATCTCTTGGCTGTCGCAAAGCCACGATGGAATAGTTTCGAAGAAAGTCACAATATTGTTAAAGATCGGGCGATCATCAATCCTGAAATAGCTAAACTGGGCAACGTTGATCCACAAGGACAAAGCTCTTGTACTTCTAAGGATGCATCTGTTGCGCCATCCAACAATAAGAACCCGGAACCTGCGTCAAGGATCTTGAAGTTTCCTGTAACCAGGTCATAGTCCTAATTAAAATAGCTAAGGTGTTAATAGTTAACAATCATACTAACCGAGTCATATACAGGTTTGGTTTCCAAATTTTGTGATATACTTGACATTACTTGTTGCCACTACAGTCGACCAGCTGATCATACATTGTTGGTTAGAGAGACTGGAAACCGAGGAGCAGTTACTCCCTCAAGATCTTTGGTTCAGCCAGAGAAATCTGAGGCCCGGAATCAGACAGAGGTTACCTCAATAACTGGTGAAAAGACTGGTTTCAATCAATCAGATCTATTTGTGAAAAGAAGGTATGCTTTTCCGTCTTTCAAAGTACAAGTATTATGCATGTCTCTTTTTGATGATATTATCTTGTATGCAATAGGGATTGGGGAGGTACTCAAGGTGAGAGAAAACTAACATCCCTTCACTTCCAAAAATGAAGCCACTATCGACAAATGTCCCCCAGATGCAGAGTCAGGAAACCAGCAAGGGTCTAAGTCTTACTGAGTGAGTTCAGTTTATATATCAATTTACTTTAAGTTGAAAGTTTAAAAGTTTCGTCAAGTTCTACGAAATATGAGGCAGAACTCGAGAAAACTGAGACTTTTGGAACTTAGGAGTGCGACCGAGATTTGATATATCTAATGATCTACAGGGAGGTATGCAACAAAGATAAGTTACCTATCGGGAAAAGTTTAAAGGATTCTTTTACCACTCATTCTAAGGCGACGGTAACTGAAAAAAAGGCACTCGGAATTGGAGAGGAAAGTGAGAGAGATTCGAGTAGTCTCAGGTTCGTAATTTCTTTCTTCAGAAACCAGAGGTTGCAACCTGACACACACACACACTGACATATCATTCAAATAAGGTTGCAGAATGTCAAACTTGACCTGACACTTACATGAAACATACGTTGGAAGGTTTATATATTTATAGATTTCTGTGGAACAATGCATGATTTGTCTGACGCGTACATTTCACAGTTCGGGCACAGGAATCAAGAGGAATTCTGGAAATCCATCACCTCTACCATCTCTTCCAACCTTAAAACAGAGTGTCCCTGAAGAACGGAAACTTACTTCGACCGGAACTGTTGGAAAGAGCACTGATATTCGCGAGTTGAAACTTTCTAGGTAACGTGTCTTCTGAATATTCATGACCCGCGATTACCAATACGGCGTAATTGACGAATCTCGTCATTAACGCCTTGTTCTAATATTGGCCAGTCTAAAGAATGACTCCAAAACGTGGCCCGTGCGGAAAGATAATAAACTAGCTGGAACAATTAATCTGAACAAGGTACTACCAAGGAACATAGCATTAAAGAATCCCCGTCTCGGGATGTTGCAGAAGCAAACTTCTTCAATACCACTGCCAACGAAAAGAAAGACAACGGAGGTTTGCTTTGTATTTTTTTTTTTTGTTTTTCTGTTCTCATCACATCAATAGAAATGTGGTGTCACTATTTTACTTTTGTTTCTGCACCAGGAAAGTGAGGCCGAGTTTGTTGGCTTACATCCATCTAAACGTCTATCCCCATCATCAAACACGAATAGGTCCAAGTTGTACAACTCTATATTAGCTTCATCTCATGGCTCTGTTTTAATGATGAAATTCTGTGAAACATGCAGAAATGTCACTGCGAAAATGGCTTCCAATGTCGAAGAGAAGGTAAGTATGTCATTATGAAGTACAGAACCGTAAAACAAGGAAAGTTGGCTACTAACTGGTTTTTCTATTTTAGCCCTCCAAGCTTAACAATCTCGAAGATGATAAACCAAGCGCACAGAGCAAGCTGCAGCATGCAATGTGCCCCAAACTATGAGCACTGAAGAAGCCTGGATGCCATTCTTTTTTGAAAGTAATAGCAACATCAAACAGGCTGAATCTTACTGCAAAGAACTCGATCATGTAAGAATGGTCTTCCATGCGTTTTTGCGGTTTCACCACCTTTTAGAGGAAAAATGGCCTGAATCATTTCATTTACTTTGCTGCAGCTCTGCAACATGCTGAGAAAGAAACATGAGGACGCCAAAGACGTACTTGTTCGTGCTCTTGTGAATAGCAATAAGATGCTGCTGCTCAACGATCCTTCTTTCGACAAGAGAATATCCTTCAAACTCACTACCAAGTACCAACTGGATAACATACTACGCAAATGCATCTCTCGGAATCCATCGTGGACCTTAACTGTGAAAAAACTTCTGTGCAACAGAAAATCTTTTTGCTAGGTTGAAACTGAACTAACGCCGAGCATCAACTTCTTCAGCGATCACTGTTATTCTCGATTACGCAGGTACCATGTCTCCCTCTACATATATATGTATGTATATACGTATGTAAAACATCTGCATATCATATGTATGCGTTTGTCTGTGTGCAGAAGTAGCCTAGCAAAGAAAAATTTACTCGCAGGTACTAACCACTAGTTTGCCGCACTTGCTTAGAAGCTGAGGGCCAGCATCTGTTCTCCGACGTTCAATATTTCTGCAAAATAGTGAAAACTTGGAAGTTTGCATTTTCACTTTAGAAATTAAATACGGACAAACGTTTGGGCTTCAATTTCTAATGGTTTCTATAGATAGCATAAGCAGTCAAAAGGTCATGAAATCAAGGTAGACATTACCAATTATTGTTGTTGGGCTTGGAAATTGAGCTTAACAAGTTGGCCTGTTGATTATTGGGCTCCTAAATCAATACATCCAACTCTGAGATTTAAAAACGCTAGCTTTGCTTTTACTTTGAGGTCCCTCAGTCCTCACCTTCCTCGAAATGGCCACAATTGCCCGTTTCTAATTAAAGGCATGAGATAATCAAAACTTTTTGCCAGATAGATAACGGTTGCCAAAAAACCATTAAAGTTAATAACATAAATGATACTGTTTCCTTTTAAACACGGATATATTTTGTTTATTTCTTCAAGTAACCCGACTTTTTCTTAGAAAAATCACGGCATAGATGGCAATTATTTTTGCAGGTCTTGAACGAGGGCTTAGTTGAAAAACTAAAATATTTTTAAGGGGTGAAGTAGAATTTTCGAGATTCAAAAGGCCAAATCTTTCGCGTGATTCGTGCCCAGTATAAATGGGCCGTCCTTTTAGCCAATATACATTCTACATAACATAATACACAGAAACAAACCTACACGCGCATGAAACATCGGACGACACACCACCATACTTGGTTTCCCTTGGAAGGTTTTCCAAATTCTGCTTCTCTTCACTTGTTAAGATTTCTTCTGTAGTGGCGCCTTTGTTAAGATACTACCACATTCGAATTGCGTCTCTCTTGCTCTTTTTTTTTTGCGTTTTTTTGGCTTCCTACTCGTGTCGTAACACATCACTGTCACTGGTTGTGATTTTCATGTCATGTACTGGTTTAATGTGATTTTCTTGTTGAACCATTAAAGGAAAAGAATCAACACACGTCGATACGTTTTTTCAATATATTGATATGTGCAGGTTGAAATTGGTTTTCTTTTCAACCATCTGCTGCAGAGTCTGAGCCAATGGGACCATTTAGAAGTGAGCCAGCGATGTGCGGAGTTCGTACGAATTGCTCGGAATGGGCGAGGAAGTTTATGAGCTATTGTCTGTGCAGCAAAAGAGATGGTTTATCGTTAGGTTTGGGTGTAGTAAGTGTGATTTGTTGGGTTGTAGCTGAAATACCACAGGTCATCACCAATTACAAGAAGAAATCTGCCGAGGGACTCTCTGTTCTGTTTCTTCTAACGTGGATAATTGGGTAAACGCATGTGTTTTTTTTTCTTTTTAGTGCCTTTTGGCCTTTGGTTTGGATTGTGGCTGTGGACTTGTTTATTGTAATCACATGGGAATTATTATAAATTATTATGTGTGAATTTTCTGCTGAATTTTTCTCTTAGTGTGGATAGACTCCATCTTCGATTTTTCGTATCGATGTCGATATGATGTATCACGACTTGTCTTGATTTTAATCAACGTGTCTTGGCAGAGATGTGCTCAACATTTTGGGCTGCATATTAGAACCAGCAACTGTAAGTTTTTCTACTGTTGTAACGATGCTATGGAGCCTTTTTTTTTAAGTCCATCACAAGTCCATTAGTGTTTATCAAATTGCTTCTGCAAACTAACCGATAGTGTCACTTTGCAGCTTCCGACACAATATTATACAGCAGTGGTAAGAAGTTCTACTTCTAGCCGAATTTCCTTTGCGTACTTTAATTTCAGCCTTTCACTCACTATATATCATAATGATCTGCATTTGTTCCGATCTTTTTCCAGTTATATACACTCATTACTCTGAGTATAACCTCTCAATCTGTGTACTATGGACATATATATCCGCGGCTGAGATGCAACAAAAGAAAGCATCAGGTAGGAGTTAGTTAAACATCTAATATGTGAAATGGTCAATGGTTACTAACAGTTTTCCTTTCCATGGTATAATGTGTAGCACAACGCATTTTCTAATGAGGATGTTGACAGTGATAAAGAAGAGAGTTACCTTTTTTATACTGAAAATGTCAACAGCACTATTAGATGTGGTGCTGAGCCAACCTCACCGATTAATCTTCACTCGGGCTGCCATGATAGTTCTCATGAAGACTTATATTTTATGTAAGCAGTCCTTTGCTCTCACTCTTTTTTATGTGTTACCACTTCATGTAAGGGGAAGGCAAATGCTTTTCTCTAACGGTCTCTTTGCTTCCTTGAGCAGGTCAGCAAGGTCTCTTTCAGTCAGTAGTACGCCTCCCATGCCCTCGTTTGCGCCTCTGAAAGCTGTTGTTTCTGATGCCGAACAAAACAGGCTCAAAGAGCCATTGCTTCGCCCAGCACCATCTTCGCCAAAAGTCAAAACCTTCCTTTGTTTAGTGAGTTTACGACTCTAACATGCATTTCGAATATATATTTTTCTCTGTTCTTTTTTTCTTTTCGTTGAACTCACTTTTTCGCCATTATTGATCTCTACGTCAAGGCGCCCTTGATGATGTTCGTCATCTCATGCTATAGCCGTAATGAAGACAGTCGTACGATTCGTGAAACACACACTCGAGGGAGGAGACAGGCTTTAGGGGTAAAGCTTGCAGTATGATTGTACTCCTCTATGCTTATATGCAATTTGCATGAGCTACATTTGGTCTTCTCTCATATATCACATACTAAAAAAAGGGAGTCTTAATCTAATAAAATCATCGAAATGCAGGATATGATTTCGGAGGGCAATGGGATTGGATCTTTCCTTGGCTGGGGAATGGCAGTTATATACATGGGTGGACGAATCGCACAAATACTCCGAAATGTAATTACTGAATCTGATTCGTGTCGAATATACTTTTTTCTTATTATCAAACTGCTGATGATGTTCTTTCGTTTATTTATTTTTCTTGTCCATTTCTGCAGATCAGAAGAGGCAATGCAGAGGTACTCATTGATCTCTCCCTCATTCTCAACCCAAAGTCACCTCCTTAATTACTCTGTAGTTTTCATAAACACATCATAAATCTGATTACTGTGGTCATTGGCATGGAATACAAGCAGGGACTTAATCCTTTTATGTTCGTCTTTGCTCTTGCTGGTAATGTCACATATGTGGCAAGGTGAGCAATTCAAACCATACTCTCTTAATAAAGAGTTCAGCATATACAAATTCATCTTCTTAATCCGTTGAATAAAATACATATATATATATATATATATATATATATATCTCTTTTTCAGCATCCTTGTTAACAGTTTGGAGTGGTCAAAGATACAACCGAATCTTGCATGGCTGGTCGATTCAAGCGGATGTGTGGTTCTTGACACTTTCGTATCCTTCCCATTTAAATTCATACATAACATATAATGCCACTGTGTTTATCATCAAATTGCATATCTTTTTTATCGCCTTAACGACTTGTTTAGATAGTTCTACAGTTCATATACTACCGCCGCCGTGCTAAACGCCAAAGGTTCGTAGCTTAGAGCAAGGAAATGAAGTTAGTTCTCTTCCGATAACTTCCAATTTTTTTTGGTCCAAATTAATATGAAATGCTTGATGAAAATTGGAGCTTATCTAGATGTGGAATTCTGCTTTGTCCTTTGAGTTGCCATTGCATGTGGGGATTATGACTGCTTTAAATAAGTTGGGCCATGCTCAATGTTTTTGCATGTGGGGATGTCTCCCTGTGTTATTTGTTAAGACATTGAATTGAATTGTTTGCTACTAAAATCACTCGTCAAAATCTTGAACAAAGTGATTGATACCTATCAATCAAGAACATTGCGAAGGGCATCAAGAAAAAGGTTAAGCTTTTTAGTTCAGACAATCGATCATCTGAAATTGAAAGAACGCATTTTTATTACAGTTGAAAACAAACGTTCATTGAATTGAATTGCAGTGAACGCACCGCGATATTAACTAACTCCCACATCACATTCCTTCGGAAAAATTAAAAAAGAGAAAAGAAGAATCATGCGGTAAAAGCGAGCTGCAGCCTCGCCGAGTGAGGCGGTTTGTTCGACGCGGCCCTCGGCGGCCGACCACCTTCGTGCATTGGGAAGCTCGCCGTGATTCCATCCCCGCCGCTGCTGTTATTGACGGGCGTGTATTTTACCGGCTGTGGTCCGACGCTCACCGCCTTTTCGTGCCTACAGCCCATCGTCAGAAGCCCAGTGGCTCCGTTTCCCCTTTTGATCTTATTACCGTCCCAGACAACTCCGATCAGCTCATCCCTTGTCGGGAAACGATCGTCTCCACCGCCGACCTGAGACGCCGACAGGGAGAAGTTGGACACGCTCGCTCGATCGAACCCTTCGGCCGTAGTGACGCTCCAAGCGATGCTCGCCTCGCTCGGCGCGTAGCACTCCGTCGCCGCCACGCTGGGCGTGGGCGGCTCGTCGAGGCTGTTCCTCTCGCGCTGCTGTATTACGACGTTGTCCTTCAGCAGCGCCAATTTCCTCGCGGCGAACGCCTGTGCTTCGTCCAGCGAATCTCTCCGCCGGTACATTGGGTAGGAAGTCGATTGAGTCGAGAAGCTCTCGATTTCGAACAGATCTGAGCTGGCGTCGCTGCCCACGTCATCATCGGCGTTTGCGGCGACGCGCCCGTTCAATGGGCTGCCCGGATTTTGGTAGGGGAGTCTGATAATCGCTGGGTTGTCAGTGGATGGCTGGAAAACGTCAATGGAGTCGCGCGGCGGATCTTCCATGAGATTTGTCTTAGAAGTTTTCTTCGCACTAATCCCATACACGTTCGCCGGCTTGGAAACTACGGTGGACTTTGTCGTCTGATTTAGGACAGGAAATGAAAAACCGCCAGAAGCAGACACACGTTGCTGGCGTGCGAAGCTGCTGCTATGGGTGGTCGGAAAATCATTCTCCGGCGAGAGAATCAAAGGATTTGGAGACATTAGCTTGTGTTGATGGATCTTTACTACCTCTGCTGTGATCGACGGTGTTCTTCTTCTTGGAGACAAGACAGATGCTTCTTTCTCCTTGTCAAACTCCCTTCTCACTTTGGCTTTAGCAGTACTGATGGCATTGCTTTTCTTGAGCGAACTCATCCCAAATGGTCTCGGCGTACGATCATGTTCGGAATCTGAACCTTCTTCTCCCTTGATTCGGACAGCCTTTTGCCCCACGCAGCAACACTTTGCCCGAAGATCCATTTCTTGGCAGCCGAAGAGTTGTTAATAATCTTCTTTTCTTGACGATAGCCTTTCATGGAAACTCCCAAAAACCCAGGCGGATTCTTCAATAGCCCAGCCTGGCTATTCCAACTCGCCTCAGACGAAGCAGTAGGAGTCGCCGCCTGAAAGGACGACCTCGTAAGGTAACTGAACTTATTATCATTATTACCATATCCATCGACTGAAGAAGAAACCGAAGACATCCTTGGGATGACGATGTCTTGTTTGTTTGGCGTGGTCGCTGATGATCTCAGTGCTGAAGTACTTTTGGGCATCGAAGATGCTTATCTCCTCCGTGTCCTCTACGTCGGTTTTGTTGGTGGGATCATCTTTGTCGTCTTTGAGGTAGGAAGAGAAAGACAGATCCTCCGTGGCTATGTTCTTCTGAGCATAAGAGCTGTAATGAAGTGGTGGTTCTACGACCCTAAAAACTGGCTGCTGATGATGAGGTGAAGAACTGTACTTGAATGTTGGCCTTGAGCCCATCTTCAGACAAGATAAAGCCACGATCTTCTCTTAAGTTGAGTTAAAACTGCTTTGAAAGTACTCTTGTGTGATTCTTACAAGCTGCTGCTGCTGCTGTATAAGTAGTAGCGCAGCGCAAGCAAGACTCAATAATGTCGGGCGAGGAATTATTTTAAGAGGCTTAAAAGAGGAGACAGCACCTGCTTGGCAGATTAACTATGAGCACAAAGAAAGGGCCTACCTTGGAATGGAACTGTAGTTAAACAGTATGGAAGTATAGAGCTCATGTGCATGAATGTGAATCTAATGGACTATATGCTTCCATGTCATCATTCTTGAAATGCACCTAACAATTGCTGGCTTGTTCATTAATTTTGGAAAGCTACGGGTCTTGAGATATGTAAGTATCAATCTTTCTTCCCCTATAGATAGATACCCATTTAATAGTTTTTTTTTTTTAGAAAAAAGGGGTGTAAATTGCATTCCCTATGACGTCCATACTTACTACTACACGTGACATTTTACCAATTTGCTCATATACATTAGCAATTTTCTGTTTCAAGTTGGAGCATTACTCATATACATTAGATTACACACTGCTTTGCAAAGCTATGCATCCATTAATTTGTTTTTCAAAGCAAGGGTCCACGTTAAATAACAATATATCTCATACCTTTCTGTCTGTTTCTTGGACATCACAACAAAGGCCAGTCCCTCCCTATTATTAGTAGATAATGATTCTTCCATGATTTGAAAATATATCAATATCTATCTTGTATAGAAAATCTAAACACCTAAAAAGCGTTCTAAATCATTCGAGTGACCATATCATCCTTTTTGGTTTTTGTCTTTAGCAAACATAATTCAACTCATTCCATGTGAAACCCCTTCTCTAGTGTTCTCTAGTGGGGTATTATTGTAAGGCTTTTGAATATAGGAGCATCTTCTAGGATCTTAGGGTGGGTCCAATACAAATTTTGCTGGGCTTTCATCTACATTTTGCAAGAATTTCTGTGACTGTAAGAAGATTTCATTTGAGGGATTTGGCCCAATTAAAGCCCAAAACATCAGATAGAGCCCAAACTAAGCCCAATAACTGCCATGTATAAATAGTCCGATGAATCCCCTTTAGGGTTTTCGCAAGCTCACAGAACTACACACGTACATCCTAAGGTCGCCGCAGAAGGTACTATCACACAATGGCGGAAAGAGGCGCAGGCGATCGCGGCGGTTTCTCTCGTGGATTCGGCGGTCGAGGTGGCCGCGGCCGCGGGCCTCGCCGTCCGCGACGTGACTCTGAGGAGGAGAAGTGGGTCCCAGTGACGAAGCTCGGTCGATTGGTCCGTGACGGAAAGATCACGTCCCTGGAGCAAGTCTACCTCCATTCTCTACCCATCAAGGAGTACCAAATCGTCGATACGCTCGTCGGCCCGTCGTTGAAGGACGAGGTGATGAAGATCATGCCTGTTCAGAAGCAGACTCGCGCCGGTCAGCGCACTCGATTCAAGGCCTTCGTCGTCGTCGGAGACGGTAACGGACACGTGGGATTGGGCGTCAAGTGTTCGAAGGAAGTCGCTACTGCCATTCGCGGCGCGATTATTTTGGCCAAGCTGAGCGTGATTCCTGTGAGAAGGGGTTATTGGGGTAATAAGATTGGGAAGCCGCACACTGTTCCTTGTAAGGTTACGGGCAAGTGTGGATCCGTCACGGTCAGGATGGTGCCCGCTCCTCGTGGGGCAGGTATTGTTGCTGCCCGTGTTCCGAAGAAGGTTTTGCAGTTCGCTGGTATTGAAGATGTCTTTACCTCGTCGAGGGGATCGACCAAGACACTTGGAAACTTCGTCAAGGTTCAATCTTTACCTTTGTTTATGCATTTAGCGTCTCATTTGTGAATTCTGCCGATCATGTGGGAAGGTGTGTCATCATTAGTCTGCTAATATTGATTCTTGCGTGTTCATTTTCTGAGTAAGTTGTCTCAGATAGTTGGCATGCGTGATGCGATAGTCTTTAGTTCTGGGTATTTCGTTACAACACGCAGGCAGTGTGCATTTGCTTTACTGATGTTTGGTGCAATCATTTTCTTATGATTCTCCTGGGGAAGCAGCTTATGCTATTATCTAAGTTTGAAGTGTTTGCCTAGTTAGTTAGGGGGTTAATAACTGAAAGCAAGTGTGTACTTGAATTGGCTGTGACTTTCTTTATTGCTTGGACTTGTTGACACCATCTGTTCTTATGTTTATAATTTTATCATCTAGAGATTCTTCTTACTATATAAAAACTGTTTCTTGGCAGGCTACTTTCCAATGTTTGTTAGAGACCTATGGATTCCTTACCCCTGATTTCTGGAGAGAGACTCGATTCACCAAGTCTCCATTCCAGGAATACACTGATCTTTTGGCAAAGCCCACCAACAAAATCGTGCAAGTGATTGATGATGCAGAACCCTGAGCATGTTTGCCAGTATGCTCTCCTCATTATGCTGTTATAGACATATTGCAAGTTAATGCTTTTTTTCCCTTTGCTCATGGATTGTTATCGAAACTTTATCTTCTTCTGAGCACCCTTGTTTGTTTTCTTAAATTGGATCGAGTTCTTGGATTTTCTCTCAATCGATTTATTTTATATAATCTTTCTCTTCATTGCCCAAGTTCAACGTTTCATCTTCCATATCAATCATAGTATATCAGAAGCTGACAGAAATCGTATGCCCTTGCCATCTAATTTACACAAGCAGATTTAATGATATCTGTATTTTATGCAAGTAGCAATATATTGGCTTAATTAAAATTTATATATATACTGATTACAATCAATTAAAACGTAAGTCTTCCAAATAAGAAAGAAATTTTAGATATGGAATCATGTGTTCATCAACATTTGGGTATACGTGCGACGAATCAAAAACAGGAAATTGAGCAGAAAAAGTGAAAGCAAGGAGACGATAAACAAAGGAAAAGTCTCTTACTCTAAAGAATGGGGTTCAAGTTCCAAGAACAAAGTGGTCGCTCTAAAAGAAAGATTTGCTTTTGCTTTGTTTACTAATTTACACTTCATTCGTGGTTTGCCGAGGAATACTAGGGGTACGATATAACCCAATAAACTAATTCTAATATATATGCTTTCATTCCGAAAAGAAATAGAAAAGTGCCTGCGAGCAGCTTGGATATTCAAGTTTTGAGCTTCAGGTGTTTGCAGCATTTGCCTCTGTTCTCATTCGTTGACTGTTATAAGCTAAAATCTTCCTTTTAAGAACCATTGTTGTACGTTTTCTTTTTCTCTTTCTGGGCAAGTTTTAATGTCTCTCATTCCTTGAACGATGAACTTAAAAAGGGTTTCATTTTGTGGAAAGGTTTGAGCTTTTATAGACTTCATCTTCTGATAATACAGATCAAGGGCTTTCGAGGTTGATCTCTATAGGATAGGAAGCTGAGTATTGGTTGTTTGGATTGTTAAGAAAGAAGCATAGAGAGAAAAAGACATTAATGGTTGCTCACAGAATGGAATCTCAGGGCAACAGCAGCATTAGAAGTGAAGCCCCATATGAAATTCATCATAGTCAGCAGAGCCCTAAATCAAACCCACTGTACAACCTAACCCTCAATGAAGTGCAATCCCACTTACTAGGAGATTCAGGGAAACCTTTGGGCAGCATGAATCTCGACGAGCTTCTCAAGATCATTTGGAACGATGAAGCTAATGGGACCCACTCGATTGGCTGCTTAGATCACATGCTCAGCTCATCGAAGGATCTGAGGGAGAAAACCGTAGACGAAGTGCTTCAAGAAATAACGCAGCAGAAAAAGAACAGTGCTCTTGATGGGGACAATAACAGCCTCGGCGAGATAACGCTCGAACACTTCTTGGTTAATGCTGGCGTAGTTTCAGAATCGTCAGGCCTGGGAAAGAAGATCGCAGGCTCGGTTTTAGGGTTGGATAGCTCCCTCGAAATGCCTCGGCAAGAACAGTGGATGATTGGCTATCAGCAGCAGATTCAACAGCCTATTCAAGAATATCATCAAGCTTCGGGGCATAAAAGGGTGGCTTTAGATGATGATATAGCTGAGAGAAGCGTCGAAAGGAGGCATAAGAGGATGATCAAGAACAGGGAATCTGCAGCTAGATCAAGGGCTAGGAAGATGGTGCGAGTTTCTTTTTTTTTCCTGCGTTTTTTCGTGGATTTGTTGTGTCTTTTTCTTGGCTGATTTTCGTGTTTTGCAAGGCTTATACGCACGAGCTAGAGGTGAAGGTTTTTCGTCTCGAGGAAGAGAACGAAAGGCTTAGGAAGCAAAACGTAACGATCTGATATGAAATTCGTTTAGATTTATTCGTCGACTTTCCTTCGTTTTCTCCAACTCGTTCTGTCTATTTGCAGGAATTGGAGAAGACGTTGGCTCACATGCCATTGTTAGAGCCAAAGTGTAAGCTACGCAGGACAAGCTCAAGTCCCTTGTAATAAAAATCAGTTCCTCTGTATTTTCTCGTACTTTGTTTGTACAATGTTGCGTTTGTATTTGATCTAATCTAACTAAAAACTATGTTTCTGAATCGTCAGTTAGACATTTGAAGGTGAACAGAAGTTCGAATAAAAACAAAATATTTTAAATAAATTAATAAGGTGAATCTATAAAAAATTACCAATTGTATAAAAAATTGCAAGTCATTTCTCATGTCAGAAATTTTTTTATACAAGTACCCATTCAATTGTGTGTAGTGCGTACCATTTTCCGGTCTTGACGTACATTTTTATGTGTGTATTGCGTAACACGTAACGCATTTATATGGTATCCATATAGGTACCTATATACGATGACTATATGATGAGACCGTTTTCGAGTATCACAATACTGGTGTATGGGTGTGTATGGGTGTGTATGGGATGTGTATGAGTAAGTTGTGTCGTGTTTGATATTTGTGTATAGCCATACATGCCTTGTATGGCTATACACGTCTATTACAAGGTTTTGGTTATAGCCTTGTATATCCATACCCACCTCTAAGGTGGTTATGGGGTGTGTATCACTAATCCATACACACCTATACACATCTCAAGCACATCTATCAGACACAACTTATATCATTACACAAATAATTAATACCCACATATCAAACATGTTAAAACACAACATCAACAAAATCCTTTTATAGCTATACACAAATAACTTATACCCATGTAATCCCTAAACACTGGTATCAAACGAGCCCATGTGTACCTTGCGGCGGACAGTACCAATGTGCAAAATTATTCTAATCAGATACCTGCATATTAAAAATAGTGATTATGAAAATTTTATATTAATGAGATTTTACCTAAAATCCACAATTAATTATAAAATGGAAATAGAAGTATAAAATCAAGGGCGAGGGAGGAGAGAGAATGGGGTAAAGCGATCCGCGGTCCAAAATGACGAAAAAGTCCAGTGGCAGCGTCAGCAGCCGACTTGCAACGCTCACTTCTCATTTGATACCTTCCAATCACACATCATCATCATCGTCTTCTTCTTCTTCTTCTGATATGGCTTCTGAGAAAGAAGCTGCGCTCGCCGCAGTTCCATCTGAGTCTCCTACCATGTGTGTAAATTAATCTTCTCTCGCGCAATTAATTACTTTGTTATAGCTTCTGTTGTCTCTCTGTGGTTAGTCGATGTTTGGGTGTTCCTCTGTTGTGTATAATGGATTGTCTCTTCATTAGTAACTGATCTTCTTTTTCGGATTTACTACAGATTCGACAAGATCATCAACAGGGAAATACCATCCACCATCGTTTACGAGGATGACAAGGTTGAAAAAGACTCTTGTTCAATTAACCGAGTATTATTTTCTATTGATTTTACTCTTTTCGCCATTCTCTCGTGATTCAGTCAGCTGATGTGCAAAAAATGTTGCTTGGTTTGCTTTCGATTAACATCTACAGTTTTCTCGTGCCTTTGGCAGGTTCTAGCTTTCAGGGACATAAATCCTCAGGCGCCTATACACATCATCATCATTCCGAAAGTGAAGGATGGCCTTACTGGGATTTCCAAGGTGTCTTTCCTTTCCTTATTGCACATCGAAACTGCTGTAATATGTTGTTATCACCTCTAGTAATAAGAGATTCATGTTGTTATTACCTCTAGTTTCAATTTGGGGAAGTTATGTGATTCCTTGGTTACTTTCTTTCAATGCTCTTAATCTCCGAGGCGTTTGAGTGCATTTTACAGTACGTTGAGTTGAATCCATTAATTCTCTGTAGTCTGAAGAGAGACACTGCGAGATTCTTGGTCGCCTTCTCTACACATCGAAGCTCGTCGCCAAACAAGAAGGCTCGACGATGGCTATAGAGTTGTGGTCAATGATGGGCCAAAAGGATGTAAGCTTCCCTTTTTTGTTCTTATTTCTTCTCTCATACTATCATTTGTCATTGCTGATCTCGTTAGTTGATCTCACGATAGGTCAATCTGTGTATCATATTCACCTGCATCTTCTCGGAGGACGTCAAATGAACTGGCCACCTGGCTAAGCCTCGTATTATCACCTCACCCAAATTGAATTGAATAAATGTATTTGTTAAGGTAAGTCATCGTCCAATCTCTTACAATGTAGATGGGATAAAACCTCCATTTCGAACTCGTTGTCTGCTACAAACGTACGTACGCACATGTCTTATGGCAGACTACATGAATTCTGCTGTTTCCTCTGTTTTGTCTTACCAGCGATGTTCTCAAGTATATGAACTTCGAAGTTGTCAATCAAATCCTCCGATTACCTTTCCCAACGTGCCAATCAATGCCCACATCAGATGGAATAACAGAGTAAAGTACAAAATCTTCAAAGCCATGTCAGAGTCCTTGCCAGCAATCCTATCAGTGTTCTTAGTTCTTGCACTTTGGTTCTACTTTAGCAGCCCTTCGAATGCTAATCATGACATCGTTAACCCTAATAACGATCTTCGAGGTACTGTCGAAGAGATTAATAATAAACCTGAAAAGCCCCGAGTCGTAACTGAGGCATCGAATGGCAGAGATCAGTTCGATCGAAAAATGCAGTGCAACGTATGCGAGTGCGGCTGTTGTAATGAAATCTGCGACGGCTGCTGCAAATAAACACAACTTCACACGAACTGCTTTTGGATTTTACGCCCCCCCAAAAATGTTCTTATTGCAACAAAAGGAGATCAACGTTACGAATAATGTAATCGAAGGTTACAAATTTATTACAATGCTTTTGTCATGAATCTTCGATTTACTCAGAAGCTTGGATCAGATCTTTGCTCACTCTCATCCAGTACCATTTCTTTAGCTGGGAAGATGTTTTCAACACCTGATAATATATACGAAAGTCGAAAATTAACTGTAGAAGGTAGACTACGGAGCTATTTTATGCTCTGTTTTTTAAGTTGGTTGTTTACCTCTTCGTCCCAGTTAGTTCTCCATATCAGAAAACACAGGCTAAGCGTCTGCGTTGAATTTCCAATCACCATTCCAATCCATATGCCCTGTAACAAATTTATGCCTCTTTTTTTCTTCCCTCCTTACACTTATTTATCAACCTGCGACGATCTAATCGTAAGAAATCGATTTACCTTAACTTGAAGATGAGTTAAGTACCCGAGCGCAATTCCCACGGGCAAGCCAATAACATAGAAGCAGACGAAGTTGATCACTGCAACTTTCGTCTGCAAACCCGACCCAACAGCAACGCCCGAGAGAACTAGGAAAATGCTCCCAAGCAGCACCGTAATGGCGAGAAGAACCGAAAGATCGGCCACAGTATTGGCGACTTGTTCTTCGTCGGAGAAAAGATACCCAATTTTGGAGCCGAAAACCAAGCAAAGCACGAAGAACAGAAGCCCTATTGCCACAGATTGGCTCATAACCACTTTGATAGAAAATCTCGCAGCTTTAGCATCGCCTCGCCCCAGTTCGTTCGCCACTCTAACGCTGTTTTGTTTTTTTAGGTAAATTACTGCGTTTTTTCAAACGACGAGAAGAGAAGAGAAGAGAAAGAGAAATACATACCATGCAGCGCCCATCATGCCTAGCATGATCATTATGATCCAGCCACTGATGTTAAGGCTGTAAGAAGCAAAAAAAAAGAAAAGGTTAAAGATGTTATTAGGAAAAGCCGTTAATCTTGATTTATTAGCGTCGGAAAAAAGGGCCTTTACATACCATATCGAGAAGGCTGATATTGCAACCTCTGCATTCTTCATGTATCCAGCTAATAAGACCAAGATTGCATAGTACCATATTCCAAGCTTTAAGAAGAAAGATCAATCGTTGAATGCACTGTATATGAGAGTGTATTTTATTACAAGAACATTGAAGAAGAAGAAATTATATATATACCAAACCATCAGGCCAGAAGATATAGAAAGCTTCACTACAGGCAAAAGATCCTTCACCGAAGCTGTAGTAAAACCCTTCCAAGAATCTGAGCACCAACCCCCAAAAATATACGCAAATTCCCCCAAAACCAAGAACCACGAAGATATGCAAACCACGCCCATGGAGCCCGCAAGCCCAAGCCCCAAAACGTCGACGAAAAGCCAAGAGAAGAGGACATGAATGGCGAACTGAGCTGCTGCTAGGTAAGCTATTATGGAGTTCTTCTGCTGCGCCTGCAAGTACATCTGTACGGTCAAGCTGAAGACGAGGCTGTAAATGTACGGTATGAACCACAGAGAAATGTATCCCGCCGATCGGGCGATGGGCGGCTCCTCGCCGAGGAGGTTGAAGATCTGTTTGCCGAAGACGAACATTGGTAAGAGAATGGTCAGCGTTATGAGGTCGATGAGCCACGACCGTTGGAGGTAGATTCCCATCATGTGGAACTGTCTGGCGCCGTACGCCTGTCCGCAGAGAGTCTCAGTCGCGCTCGACATACCAATCTGTGGCCAAGAAAGACGGCGTCGATCGGCGACCCTTTATTACATACTAAATATGAAAGGAATTTCAGAAAAGTTACTTTTTTTTTTTACCAGAACACCGTTGACGAAGCGAGCGCTCAACGTCTGAACGAGGGCAAAACCAGCGAGGTGAAGAGAGCTTATGTGACCCACGAAGGACTGAGTGACGACGATTGTGCCGAAGGAAGAAGCTCTCGAAATAACGCTGGGAAGCGCAACTCTCCATATTTTCTTCGATTCTTCGTAGATTCTCGACTTCAAATCGCCTTCATCAGCTTCTTGTCCAGGTTTTTTGGATGAGCTGTTCAGAATCAAGCTCTGTTGCAGCTGGCTATTATCATCCATGGCTCTGTGGTTCATATACTTCAAAGTATATTGTTTGGCTCCTCCTTCTCCAATGATAGCATAGATGGTTTACGGTGATCTATCGTTTCATATCTTACCCTTCTATTGTAGATTTTGTCGTTTGGGAATAAATTAAGATCATATATATCAAATCAAGCTAAGGCACATCGGGCGCCGTCGTTGCTTGCTACACATTATTTTTTGTATATTCCAGAATCCACGTGCCCAGTATGGATGTTATTCTAATATTAAAAATGTCCTATTTTATTCTGTGTTTTTTATTATTTTATATCCTCTTCTTGGCTATGCAAATTTCTGGGGAATTGGACAAGTGTGTTAAGTAGTGAATCTTATCATCTCAGCAAAAGATGGGTGGCTGCTGAAGGTTAACGTGGGCTGTAATTTGTATTTATTACAGCAATTGATGGATTCAGTCAGATATTTTTATTATTGGTATACAATAAAACCTCTATAAATTAATACTCTATAATTAATAAACTCTCTAAAATATAAAATTTTCCGCTTCCTACTTGGGCCTTTGTAATCACCAAATTCAATATGATAATAATATTATAAATATTAGGTCTCATTAAAACTCTAAATTAATAATTCATAAATTACAATTATAAATTATGGTAATTTGCTAAAATAAGAATCTATTTGTTAGATTTTCTGGATTTCGTCTCTAACTTTTTAAATTGCAGCCAATAGTTCCGATGTCGAGTTCTCTAACTGTAACAAAAAGTTGTCAAGGGTTGTTTGTCGCCATTTGTGTCGCTTAATATCCATGAACGATACTCCAATGATATCCTATTAGCATTTGATATTGCACCTTAACTAATTTCCAAACGATATTTAATTAATTCACACTTCTAAATCGTTTTGAGTAGTGAGTATAATTTATGAAGCATATTTGAATACATTTATCGTCAGTACATTCTAAATTTGTTGAATTTGAAGAATCTCTCTTTTAATTAATAAAATATTAAATTATCGATATATTAATATCTCTAAATTAATAAATATTCATGGTCCCAATGTTACTAATTTAAAGAGGTTTTAATGTATATGCGTACGGCGATAAAAATCAATTCCAAAATGGTCACGCAATCAATTGGGTGATTGAAGGGGCTGGAAGAGATGTGGGCCGTTGGATGGGGACAGTAATTTTGACAACTATGGAAAATTTTATGATATATCGTCTCTTTTATTTCGATGATAATATTATTATATCGACTTCCCATGCAGCTACAAGCAGAAAGCTCATGTGAAATTTTTTATTTACATAAAAAGGCTCTGAGCCCATTTATAATTGGGTTTTACATAGTGAAGCCCATACCTTTTATTTTCTATTGTATTTTTATTATATATTGTTAAATGATGGTATTCGAACTCCGTTCTTTGTTTCTTACAAAAGACAAAAATTATAAACAAACTAGACAGTATTTGCATGTGGTGTGCCGTGCTGGAAACAAGGCATAAAGTTTGTAATATTTTTCAGAAATATTGTTTGCATTACTTGTCAAATGAATATCAGGTAAACAAAAGAATTTTACTAAAAAAGACATTGTTTGATTAATCCAGAAATATTGTTTGCATTACTTGTCAAATGAATATCAGGTAAAACAAAAGAAATTTTACTAAAAAACATTGTTTGATTAATCATTAATGTATAAGTAACATCTGCTTCATGATTGTACGAAGATTGGAGAATTTGATAATTATCTGGATGCAGCAAAATATTTTCTGGCATTAGCATTTGGTAATGGCAATAATTGTGTCCGATTGATTGATTAATCCTTGCCTCTCGTCTTTCTTTTTCCTTCAAAACCTCCGAGAGAGTAGAAAGAGAGATTCAAACCTCTAATTTTCTGAGTTATATTTTTCACCTGAAGATTGAGGAAGATACGAAAAGACTTCAGTTAAACCCCGAGTTTTCTTTGATTAATTCTCTCTCTCACTCTCACTCTCGCGTGCGCGTTTAAGCCGACGGGGTTATTGCTGTTTGATTCTGTTTTCCAACGATGAGTAGCAAAAGAGAAGAAGTGAGAAATGAGAAGATCATAAGAGGTCTCATGAAGCTCCCTCCAAATCGTCGGTGCATTAACTGCAACAGCATGGTATTGTTTCGTATTTCTCAATTTGATGTTATACGCTTTTCATCACATGTTTGCATTTGATGAAAGATTTAGGGCTATAGCGTATGAAAAGGTTACATTTCAGGCGATGGCTGTAAGTGCTTCCCTAGGCTACTAAAAGTTTCTTATATAAAAAGGGAATCAGATTCGGTGGTAACATTGAAGCTTCTGGGGAATTAGTAGTTTCGTCTGTGGAGCAGACGGGTAGATTATTTTGAAGAGATGAAATTGTGGTCTTCCTACCTTGTTTTTGATGAGGCAATTAGATGATTTATCTTATATCATCCTTGTATCTTTGGCTATTTGCATTTACCTGAGCCTAAGTTGTGTTTGATGAGGAGATTGTTTCTCTTAAGATTTTACTTAGTTTATTTTCATGAAGAAGTTCTTTGAATTTTCTTGAAGATCCCCTTATGGACTATCAAATGATTAGTTTCTCTCTTCTATCTATTTAGTGCTTTTATGTATCTCAGTCAGGCACGAGCTGTTTTATGTTTTATCAATGAAAATGTTTCTGTTTTTGTTCTTTATTACATAATCTTTTTCAAACTTTCGTGCCATTTACAAGCTCGACATTTCGGAGTGCAGGGCCCACAGTACGTTTGCACAAACTTTTGGACGTTTGTTTGTATGACATGCAGTGGGATACAGTAAGTATATTCATCTCATTTCGATCCATGTTTTCTAGTTTTAGTGTCTTTCTGACCCGAGCTGGAGTATTTCAAAGAGAGGAGTTTATGTTGCATTTTAGATGTTAACTTTTTTTAATCATTTTGTAGTTGCATAATTGGTGATTGATTTATTTAAGGATTCATTGATGATCGAATATGCCTTTACTCTTCTTGTGATGCAGTCGCGAGTTTACACACCGTGTAAAATCAGTTTCCATGGCCAAGTTTACTTCCCAGGAAGTGGATGCACTTCAAAAAGGTGGTAATCAGGTAGGCAAATATTCTTGATTTTTATCTTCGTATATGTGGGATGTGTTCTTTGTAGCTACTCATGAGCCATCACATTTTCAGCGAGCAAGAGAACTATTTATGAAGTCATGGGATCCACAAGGGCAGAGACTTCCTGACAACAGGTTGAAATTTATATTATCGGGTGATTAGGAATTTTTTTTTTTTTTCATTTTCTAATGATCTTTGTGTTTTTTTTTTGCAGTAACATCGATAAACTTCGTGAATTCATAAAGAATGTTTACATTGACAAAAAATATGCCATGGATAAGACGTCTGACAAGCCTCCAAAGGATCCCCAGGTCAAAGTTCCTGTCCTAAACTTCAATAGGATTTTTATGACATGATTGTGGTTGCTTCTTAAATAGCTACAACACGTTCTATGACTTGACTAAAATATGTATCTTTTTAGAGCTTAAGAAACTGCAAAGATGATACGAGGCGAGCAAGTTCGTATCATTCTTATTCTCAAAGTCCACCATATGACTTTCAATATGAAGAACGCCGATATGGGAAACATGCACCTGTCCATAGTAGAAAGCCTGGTTCTGATCGAGGAATGTATGATGGAAAGCTGGCAAGTTTCTTGAGTCCCAGCCATTTCGGTGATCATGTAACTGATGACAGGTTTGCAGAAGAGGGATTTTGTCCCAGATTCTCAGACTATTCGTTTTCTGCTGTAAGTGATCCTTTTAAATCTGACATCCAGTCACCCAGCTCTCAGATCGACATTGGAAGTCCTGTCAGTGATACTTCCAGAGATTTCAATGGCAATCATGACGTTTTACCTAATCAAGATCGAAGTAGAACAAGCAATGGAGCAATGGTATTCATCCTCAGCTCTTATTCCCCTTATTCCATCTGCATACATATAAATCTAGAAGTCGGTGGACCTTATTGCTTTATCGGTTTTGATATATACTGACTTCAGAGTTCTTAACTTGCAGAGAACTGCTTCTTATGGGAGCTTTGGATCATTTGACAGCGGTTCCATGTCGTTCAAATCTGAAAATTCTTTAGGCATGTCTGATGTGGGATTTGAACCACGAATGTCTACTGGCATCTCACTTGAAAAGTCTTCTTCTCTCCCTGCGCTGCCTCAATCTCCAGCAGCTGCGTCATTTGGTGGATTGGACCTTTTTGATTCATCCTTTGCTCCCCAATCCGTGTCCTCCACCTCACCAATTGGAATTGATTCTCAGTTTCCCAAGTCATCATCGGCTCAATCTGTTGATTTGTTTCAACAAGATCCTTTTTCTTCAGTTTCATGGTTCACTGAGCCACAACGGTCTCAGATTCCACAATCTGCTGAAACGACTTCTACTTTAGATGTGGTAACCCCAATCAGTGGAGGATGGTCCACATTTGATTTGGCTCAGAAAGTTCCCCTTTGGGTAAGGAAAATTCTGCTCCTGTTGCAGAAACATTCAACTCCTTTTCACTTGATCAGAAAGCTTCCTATCAAGATTTGACGGTCACAGTTATTCTGCAAATACTCAAAGTTTTGAGTCTTCGGCTGATTATAGTCAAGTAAGCAACCTATCTCAATAAGCTCAATACTTATGAAGCTTTACCTCTGTGCTAGCTAGACATCACTTCTGTGAAGATATCATACAGAGCAAATATGAATTATTCAGGTTCTGATCATGTAATCCTAATGGTAACATATCTTTTAGGTCTGGAAAGCTTTCGAAGAACCTGACCTACACACAGTCCAATCTGTGCTACAGCATAATGAAGAACCTCATGTCCCTGGCATCTTCTCTTATGGCGATAAATTTCCCGGCTTTCGTGTGGATGAGGTTGTGTTAGTGGTGTAATCAATTTTTGGAGCTGAATTAATTATTTAATATTTATAAGTGCATGATTTTTTTGTGTAAATTATAATATTAAATGAAAAAATCGAGCTCCCATGGCTGGCTGGTAGTTAATTTGTTTTCTTCTATAACTTTTCTTACTGTAACAGGCTGGTAGCCATTTTCTTGCTAATGATCATAGTCCTACCAATCCATTTGATCTGCCCGACGATGATGCTACCATCTTGGAGCCAGGCAATTTGGTAAACTGTTCTTTATTCTACCTTGCTTTATGCATGAGCATTCGATGTTGGCAGACCTATGTTTATACCTCTACTCACTATATGTTGCATGCTTGGTCTCAGTTTTGGGACATGAGCTCTTTGCAAGCTGCTCTACCGAGCACCGAGGAGCCAACTTCCATCATTGGCGGATTCGATCAGTCCTGGTCTACAGAGAATGGTATGTACCATTTGTTGTTTGGTTACAATAATTTTCATTAATCATTTTATTACAATCACATTGTTCTGTTCTGTAGGCTCCTTGGATTTCATAGCAGGTCAAGCACCTAAACCTCAAATACAGTAAGTCTTCTTTGTCTTTGCCTGAAGAAGCCTTCTCTAATATAGCAGAACATCCACTCTTTTTTTCGTAAATCGAAATTATTGCAGAAATATGAATACTATCCATCCTAAAGGACCTGTTGCTGCTGCTGCTGCTGCATCTGTTGGAGGAAATCCCTTTGCATAGAACGTTATCATTTTCAGTTCCTTTGCTGAATTTATTGAGTAGCATGAGGCTGCTGCTGCTGCTATTATATGTTCTAAAAAATATTAGCTTGTGTTTTATTATTTATGATTTTTACCATACAAACGAACAATAGAGCCCATTGCTTGTAGTGACTTTTGTATTTTATAGAGTTAGTCACTCCTATCATCTCTTGTTTGCATCTTTGGTAAAACTAATTTTTTTTACCCCGTGAAAGTAGGGATCGTTCTATTCGATAATCAAGTTCGAGTTCCATTCAGTCGAATTTAGTTGTGGCGGATTAGTCCCACAACTAAAAATATTCAATTTTTACTACGACTGAGTTTTTATTTATATAGTTTTTTGTACAATTTTCACATATATTGCGAGAAATTAAGTAGTTTATTTTGTGGTGACATCTATAGAAAAATACTCGATTGAATAAAAAATTTTACAAATCAGTATCTATGTTAGGAATCTTTATGCACAGGTACTCATTTTACGGTTTGTACCAATATTTTCAGTCTTGCCGTACCCTTTATGTGTTTATTGCGTACCACGTCACTCGTTTGTACGGTCCCTATACAGTTTCTATATGGCACTTAGTATTATACATGACGTACCATTTTCTCAACATATTACATATCAAATTAAGTTGCTATAGGGTACCTAAATGTGTTATATGGCGTACTTGGGCGGATGACAGTGTACTGAATTACAAATTTTTATGCAAATGCTAAAAAAACTCCCTTTTTGTCTTCTTCAAAATAACATTTCGATCTCCATCCTCGTAAAAAGGTCCGCGTGAGAGCCGTGTGTGTTGTGTTGTGTCAAGAGAGAGAGAAATGTCGAACGACAGAAAATTCATGGCACAACTTGCCACGTTACTCTGCTGATGTGTGGGCCCAGTAATAAATATTTTTATATATAAAATAAAAAAAATAAATAATCCCATTTTGTTCCTACAAATACCGAATATCCGAACCCTGTTCGACGTCTCATATTTGAAATATTCATCTGTCTGCCTGCGAAGAGAGAAGAATAATTTCGGAAGGAAAAAAAAAAACGAGCAGCTGATAAATGGCGGATCAATTGACAGACGATCAGATCTCTGAGTTTAAGGAGGCTTTCAGTCTATTCGACAAGGATGGAGATGGTAGAGTTTTCTCCTTTTTCTTTCTATTTCGTTTATATATCTATCTGTGTTTCTTCTCTTTACGTCAGATCCGAACCATCCATCTTTGTTTGATTTTATTGTTTGTAATTGTGTTGCTTGCCCTTTTGATGCCTGATTTCTGATGGAATTTGATTGGGATAGCCTTAGATTTCGTTTTTGCCTTTTTTTGGACTTGGGTTCAGCTGGGATGTATTCATATAATTTCTGCTACGACTGGGTCTATTACAGCCTTCATGATATAAAGTTCTTATTGTAATCCATATTTAGCAGACACAAGCGAACATCCTTGGATAGAATTTCCTATTTCTTGTAGGAGAGTTGATGTTTGTCCTGATTTTTGGGAATATATGCAACGTAAAATTTAACCTTTTTTGGTTCGCCCATGGACTGATTAAGAGCATTCCTCTTCGATACTTTCTGGCTTATCATTGCAAGTTTGTTACCCAAACATCATCCGTGTGTCTTGAATCTACGTCTAGGTTGCATAACAACAAAGGAGCTCGGCACTGTAATGAGATCCCTCGGACAAAACCCCACGGAGGCCGAGCTTCAAGACATGATCAACGAAGTCGACGCCGACGGTAATGGAACCATCGATTTCCCCGAGTTTCTCAACCTCATGGCGAGGAAAATGAAGGACACGGATTCTGAGGAAGAACTGAAAGAGGCCTTCCGTGTCTTCGACAAGATCAGAATGGCTTCATTTCTGCCGCCGAGCTCCGCCATGTGATGACCAATCTCGGGGAGAAGCTCACCGACGAAGAAGTCGACGAGATGATTCGCGAGGCAGACGTTGATGGCGATGGGCAGATTAATTACGAGGAATTGTCAAGGTTATGATGGCCAAGTGATGAATGATTATCTCTCGTTTTCCAATACTTGCTATCTAATCTTATGTATTTTATGGCTGTTTTCTTCTGTGCTGTGGTTTATGGTGTGCTGAATTATTTTGGGTCGATGACCTATGATGATAATGTTATTAGACAAGACAGTCTTTTCAATGCAATAAAATTTCTGCAAAAACACAATCGAGTTTTCTCTCTTCTTCACTGGTCTGTTTAGCCCCTTGGTAGTAGAAGACGTCATGCGATTATATTAGATTAGACGAATATAAATTAGAGAATTAAATAGACCGTCAATGTCGTTAATGCTAAAAACAGCGATTTGAAGTAGCGTCTGAAGAAGATTAAGACAAAATAGTCGCTCTCAAAGATTCGGACATCCTCGACCTCTCTCCTACTTCACTAATTGGAAAGATTTCAACGATCTCTCAAGTTAAGACGCCATGTCATTTAATGTTAGTCTATTCTGTGCTGTGTATTGAAGTCCAAATCTTTTCTGCAAACCTAACAAAACCATGTATAAAAATTTTAGGTTTTCTTTCCCTGAGCTGCCTACTGTCCAGTCAAAACCACTTGTTTTAGTAGCGTTGGTCCCTTAATCATTGCTCCACGGAGTATAGCACCACCACCCACCCATTAATAAAAACACCACCTTTTTTCCTCGCCGGAGAAACTTTCTCCATCAGAGAAGAGAATCACAAACTATGAACAAAGAAAACCCACAATCTTCCCTTTTCGATAACCACATGGGTTGTTTCAACAGAGAAACAGCCAGTTACCGCTCACAGCCTTTTAGCTCAAACACTTCGGATTCTTCTTCCCAAAGAACGATCTTGGTGATTGATGACCAAGACGGCGACGACGATGATTATGAAAGTGATGATTTGAAGCTTCTTTGAGTGGCGATTGCGTGTACTCCAAACCCTTTTGTTTCTAGACATGATGTGGAACTTGGCGTTCGTGGTGGTTTCCTTTTGTGTACTGTTGACCACAGTTAAAGAGAAGCCTTCCACCCCTTTGAGGCTTTGGATTTGTGGGTATGCTTTGCAGTGTCTTCTTCATGTAGTTTGTGCCTGGGATGAATACGAAGGAGTCTTGATTATGCCTTGGATGGCGGCGGCGGCGGCGGTTTTCAGGGGTTTATTTCCGTAGGGTGTTCTCCTTCTCTGCTTTTTGCCACAATAGGTGATTCTATCTATTCTTTACCTCTGCTTCGATCTCCATCTATTAACTCAGTCCTCTTTCTCAGCATTATGAAGAAACTTGAATCCATCAACACAATCGTGTCATCTATTTGGTGGGTTCTTGTTTTTATTGGATAATTGCTGGCGGTGAGGAACTTATTCAAGATTCCCCCCGTCTTTACTGGTAATGATTTTTCCTTCTTCTTTCTCAATCTCACTCTCTCCCCCAAAATGGATTATTCATCTTCTCCATTCAAACTGCAGGCTATCAGTTGTCTACTTAGCCTTCGACGTTTCTTTATGTTCTTCTGCATAGCAATGGCTTGCGTTGTCTTCTTTTTGCTCTTCTGTTGCTTTCCAATCCTTGCAACTGTAGCCTATGCCATGACTGTCCAAGAAGGAGCTTCAGAGAATGATATAAGGTCTCTTCCCAAGCTCTTATACAGGCGGCAAAACAATGATCTTAATACAACTACATTGGTTTCCAATGCCGAGCTCGTTCTTGATACAGAGGATTCTGTAAGTATATCATTCATAACTCTTGCCTCCTTCGACATGAGTTAATCTTGTTAGATATTAAGTAAGCTTTTTGTTTTTCTAACGAAGGAATGCTGTATCTGCCTCTACAAGTATGTCGACGGTGTACAACTGTGTAAGTTGCCCTGTAATCACCATTTTCACCATAAGTGCGTTACGAAATGGCTTCGCATCAACGCCAGGTGTCCCCTCTGCAAACTCGACGTTCGAAAGGGTGAATCGTTGGTTTGATTTCCAGGAAGCATACGATGATGATGTGCCAAAAAGAAGGAATTATAACACGGTGCAAGTCGTTTTTAACAGAAGTAGAATGACAGAAAGGGTGTAAACAAAAACCCATAATATCTTGCTAATATTGCAGGATAATTGTATAGTAGATAATGTAGGCTTAGTTGATGGTCTTCCTTTGGATACAGCTCTAGCCCTGTACTGAATTTCATCACCAGTCCAAGCAATAATGTTTCATCAACTCTTGGTGTAGAATAATTAAAAGATTTACAGAGGTGGACACTAGGCTTACCACGTTCTAACCTTTAGTGGTCCAATTTCCATAATCTCTTATTGATTAGCTAGATTGAATCAGTGCATAACACTGTTCGAGTTTTAATGCAACCACTTAATTGGATTGATGTATCAGTTCCATTCATAAGCAAGACTCAGATGGTCATACAACCAAAGATCTTAAGAGTGATTTCAAGAAATACATTAGAGAAACTGAAAAGGATTTCTTTTTTTCTTACGGGGAAGAAACCAACAAGATTCATGGAAGGTTAAATGATACCTCGTAGTACTACGGAAGCATGTTGGCGCGAAAGATGAGTGGGTAGGTACAGCATAATCCAGTACTCCAGCACTGTGAAGGGATATTAGCGAGTTCGATGAGATGTAATGGTAACAATCTTATATCACTAATATTCGACATGGCCTAAGTTGAGCCAACTTAAGACAACTTAGAGAGAATAGCGAGAGGGCAACAGAGAAATCTAACCACAGAGAGTAATGATCCTTGTTTCAACTTGTTATGGAATGAAAAGGCTAATGGCTTTGGATTGTCCCCTGGTCCTCTGATGAATCCACTGGGATACGAAAGAACAAAGCAGCCATAGCACCAGCATGATAAACACATTTAATCAGGAAAAATGCAGATGGAAAGGATGATAAGAGATAATTAGATAGATCAACTATGCAAGTGCGCTTACATCAACGACGTTGAGATTAGTGGGCTCTCTTAACATCAAATGTGGCTATGAGACCTTGGTAAGGCTCATCACCGTCTTTGTATGACAAGGCAAGTCGCTCCCCTGAAGCATCCCAGGCAATCTTCTCAATACTTGGCTATATGAAGAAGCAGATGTGAATTATAATTGTGGACATGTTAAGAAGCAGTGGAGGCTGAATGAATTCTCAGTACTATGATTGAATGGGTGGTACCTTCCAGTCATGGTTTTTTATCTCTGGCAACTCAAGGGGAATGAGGTGTGCATCTGGAAAAAGAACATTGGTTCATGTAAAAAAATTTACTACATGAAAATACTTAAATATGGAAAAGGTAATACACATCTGCACTCTGCAGCATTATAAGGAATGCCCTTTATTAAATCGATTTGTAATATAAAAAACAAAAACTATATAAATCCATCGTATCACCTAGCGATGGAGGCCGTGAAGCAAAGTGAACAGAACCCAATGCAGAAGATTTTGAGAAAGAGAGAAGTATCATGTGACCATCAGGATCCCAAGCTGCTCCCTGACATAACATGTAGAATAGTTCAGACCATATACAGCATGATGAGTATTTTTCTTTTTTAGTTCATCCGAGAAAAGAACAGAAAACATGAACTAACAGTGACAAGTCATTTTTTGAAGACCATGGTTCTGATGTCCATGTGTTTGTTTCCCAGAGATAAAATGTCTCATCGCTGCACGGAAAGTAAAGTAATTATGTGTGTTTCCTACTTAATCTATGCATTCCAGAAAAACGAATGGAATTGGTCTTCCTATCTTATTATTGACTTACAACTTTGCAGCAAAAAATAGTCTCCAGAAGGAGACCACTTCAGCAGCGATATTCCCCCAAGGCCCCGTCTAATCGGCGTCCCCAACCCTGCAATGCAAAAAAAAAAAAAAACGCATCTTGGTTTCAAGATAAAGGAAGAGGTAGCCGTCCCAAAAATTTAACGAATAAGAGCATATAAAATTTAAGGCAGGACAACTAAAGCCAAATTGAGTTTTATCGCATATGCAGTGTCATTAAAGAAAACTTACACCGGCAAAAGACGTATGCCAGCACCAAAAGGTAAATCGATGAATCAGCCAACTAAACTACTCGACTCAATTAACAACAAATGTGCTATAAATAATGATGCCTTAGAGAAATTCCAGTAAATAAACATGCAGTTAAAAATTGAAGGAAGATGATATCATGCATGCTCCCAAGTAGTGCCGTGAAAATATAAGAGTCTGCTGATCCACTTAAACGAAAAAAAAATTACGAACCTTGAGAAACATCCCAAATGGTGAATGATGAGCTCTCAAAGATGCTGATGCTAAATATGTTCAACAATGTCAAGGATTCCAGGGTACATAAACTCAACCATCTCAAAACTCAAAGGATATCTTACACATTTAAGTGAGATATTGGTCATATTTTAAATATACACACATGCACAAACAAGTAACAACATCTCACAAGACTGGCAAAACAGCAGATGATAAGGATATCTCCCATTAGGACTCCATGAAATAGCAGTTATTTGTTCATAATCAGGACTCTGAAGGAAATCCACAAGAGTCCATCTTGTTCCAGACTCTCTGAAAGTATGCTGGAGACTCCCAGATCTCATAGATGGAACATTTCCAGAGTAAGAAGCTGCCCATATACATATGCCACCCCTAAACCAAACATTTTCAGTAATGAGCATACAATTTTCATTAAGTAGTAGAAGAGATGTAAGGTATACTTGCACGCTACAGAGAGTGTTCGCCCTCCATTTGGTCGCCACTCAAGAACTTTAACATCTTTCTGGGACTCGTTTGAGAGTACACAAGGAGACTTCCCATCTCATGAGACAAAAGAGAAAACTGCCTCAGGCGGAAGCCAACAATGATTTCAAGACTACACAAGCAATGATAATATAGCAAGAGCATATTTCTTCAATCGCACAATACAAAAACGACTGAGCTTGAAAATGAATTTGAGATGTGGAATAAAGAAACAAGTTCATGAATCTTGATATAACGTTGCTACTTGGTAGTAGGAAAACATTCAATTCAATAGTAAAATTCCGATTACCAGAATCATCATAGTCACAAACCATGACCTGATGTGGCCCGGAAACAAATGCTAAAATCTGTTTTTGGCCATGCCAGCTTACGCTATGAAGATCAACGTTCTGCAATAAGTTCACCTGACGAACAAAATCCAAATATTAAATACGAAAATGAAAAAACATCAAATTACATGACAACTATAAAATATAAATTTACATCAGCAGGCTGGAAAAAGGGCCTGAGGGAACCACTCAACACTGCCTGAAACACACTCTCAACAATTCCAAAACTATCCCTCCTCTGAATAGCATCTACATTCTCCACTTCTACGGTATTTGATTCAAACGGCACTGGACTAAACACTCTCCCCTGCAACTCGGTCGTTAAGATCGTATAAGCTATCAAACTACAAAAGTGAAACACAGAAAAGCAAAATAATGAAAAAAAAAAGAAATAGAAAAACAAAAGTACGACGATTTTGGAGTAAGCATCCGCAGATTGATGATCGCTGAGCTGGTCGGCGGTAACTGCAGAACAAAATAAAAAAACAAATAAACATTATGTTCGATCTTAACAAATCACGAATGATGTTACCTAGCTCTCTGTTAATCTCGCAGACGGTGACGGCCCCGGCGGAGGAAACGACGGCATAGCGTATGGGCTTAGAAAGAGATTAGGGTTGAGCAAAGAAAATCTGTTCCCGCCACAGGTAACATTCAGCCGTAATCAGTGGATTATCGTAACAAAATAATACCTTTTGAGAAATTCTATTACTTTATTTTTTACGTAAGAAATTCAACGATTACTTATTTTCTCGCAGTAAATTGTTATATTTAGTCTTATTTATATTTATACATAAATACTCCCCTCCCTAAAAAATTTATAATTTAGTACTATGTTAGCAATTTTTTATATAAGTATGTACTAACAGAATAAATTTTTTGCAGATAGGTACCCGATCCGCCCCAGGTACGCCACCACACACATTTGACCACCTTATATCAATGTATTGTGGTAAGTAATACAGTTAGAAAATGATACGCCGTTAGCACATACGCCCTATTTACATATTAGGTACGCCATACAAACACATTTAGATACCCTATATCAACTAGTTATGATACACAATACACACACAGGAAGGTACGGCATGATTGAAGAGACTGGTGCAAATTAAATCGGGTATCTATCTGTAAAAATTTCTAATATAGGTACTAATATGTAATTTTTATTATCAAATAGTTATTTATGTGTAGATACGTTTATTTATCATTGATAATAACTAACACATATGGAAAATATATTAATAGGCCTCTTCAAGTGGAAATCATACATTGGCCTGAATACACGCAAATTAGCCAATTTCAGTAATGGGCTTCAATAAGGAATTTCACTTGGATAGAAAACCCTAATGGAACAAATCAAGAACATTGGGGTTCGAATTTAATTTCAGATTGAATTTACTGATACCTTCGATTATTAGTGTGTCTATGGAAATAATGTGGTGAAAAAATTGAATTCGTAAATAACTTTCTATTAGAGTAACGTACCTACTATTTCCATCATCCTACGTGTGCATATTTACCTCCAATAATGTATCATCCCTTTTCGAATCAGGACGCTTTTGCGTACACGAAATATTCATCTATTTTATATAATTGGCACGACAGAAAACGTCTTCTATACATTCATGCCCATATAATTGGTCGAAGATGATAAGGAAATGACATCAGATAAATACATCGAAACATTGTATCCAGCTATATGAACTATGAATCAATGTTATGATGTAATTGGAACGAAAATGACAAAATATTATAATATAGACAGCATAGAGTACACATCGAATTTACGAGTTTGACCAAGTCAAGAAGCCACGTCACCTTCTTAGTGATAAAAAATCGTTGCAGGTCAACCACCAAATCGTCTATAATAAGTTTTTCAATTGCATGTGGTCCTCAATTACACATCTGGTATTTTATAAATAATTTAAATTAATCAGTTAGTCTTCCATATAGTTATGATAATTAATTAGGAGAGAATTAGAGTCAACATTGGACAGCATCCGTCAGATGATCGGCAACGAGTATTGGACGGTGGATATTGCAACTGTCGGGGCACACCTCATAAATGCTGTCTATATATTGTGAGATTGTCCGTTACATTTTTGCGTTCATCCAAGTTAATTATGATACTACTTACTAAACTTTTTACATAATGGTATCCATTTCAGAAATTTTTACAGATAGCTACCCGATCTAATGTTACCAGTTTCTTCAGTCATGCCGTACCTTCCTGTGTGTATATGGCGTACCATAACACGTTGATATATGATACCTAAATATGTTTGTATGGCGTACCTTATGTGTTAAAGATGGCGTACCTAAATGTGCTAATACGGCGTACCATTTTCTCAGCATATGAATTACCACAATACGTTGATATAGGGTCCTATTGTATGGCGTACCTGTGGTGGATCGGGTACCTATCTGCAAAAAAATTTATTCTACTAGGTACTATAAAAAAATCTGACAGGGTACTAAATTACAGTTTTTTTTCCAAATGGCTATTTATGTATAAGGACCCTATATTATTATTAATACCCATATATAGATTGTGGATTGCTTTACGAGATGGTGATACATAACATGTATAATCAATACAAACTAATGATAAATATGAAATTGTAGTCAAGTCAATGAGATATGGACACCGTCCGTACAATCGGGTACAGCATCACTAGTTTGACCCTTTGGTCTGATATATAAGTATATATAGATATATTTGAATGATTCAACGTACGTAACATTCGTGTAAAGCGCTTCGTGATGCATCTAATATATCTTGGATTTTTTCTCCAGCAATTATCTAAGCATGAGATCTTATTTACGTATGATATGTAGAAAAATCAAATTTAATGGACCATGTGATTATTTAACACAATAATTAAAGTATTCATGTGATTATTAACACAAGATTTAAGATCATTAAAGTATTCCAATATGCTCTCACCATAGCAAAACTATGCAGAAAAAAAAAAGAAATAGTAACTCTAGAGTTTCACCAGCACAAGAAACCCCATAGATCATCAATATATATTCCCCATTTTACCCCTATCAGTACCCAGAACTACAAGAGTACACCAATTAGATTTCAGCTTTACCTAAAAGAAACTGAGTCTTTACTACTAAACACTCCACGACTCCAACGTCGGAAAGCTGCAAAGTGAGTCAAAGTCAACGGCGCCCGATCCATCCTGACCCAGCGGATCGGAACCCGACCCGCCGAGCAGAAAACCCGAACCTTCAACAGCCGACGGCGGCGACGAGAAACCACTGGGTATCAGCCTATGCGCCTCCGGCTTCATGAACGCCGGCGACACCTCAGCAGCGGCCAAGCCCAGCCTGCGCCGCCGAACGTCACGCCCGTTATCTCCTGAACCATCTGCCTGAAATTCGCCGGATCGGCGTTTGATGAACGTCGTCGTCTGTCGCCGCTTCGAAGCCCGCGGCTTCCGCTTCACTACTCTCCCGCCGCCGGACCCCGCCGCCGAGGTGGCGGCCGATGCCTTCTTCCGCGGTGTCCGCTGCCCCGACGACGGGTGCCCGTCGCTGTCCGATCCCAGTTGTTTCGGTCGGAAAAGAAAGCCGCCGCAGTCGTTGATGTTCTCCGACGAAGGTGGCGGAACGCCGTCGCTCTGCGACGGCGGTGAGGCGTAGCTTTCTGTTTCTTTTGGAAGAACACGTCGGACATGTTGTTGTTGCCCCATGAGTAGGTGTCGGAGAACGACGTCGTACGGAAGGACCATGGTAGTTGTTCTATCATGGTCATGGGATTGTCGGAGAAAGCCATTGTAAGAAGAGGTTTTTAAGGTTTGAGTATTTTGTGTTTTGAAGAAGAGTTTCTTCTAAAGCTTAATATATATATAGGGCGGTGGTGAGCTATTGTGTAGTGTGGGTTGTTGTAATAAATAATATACGAAATATTTTGTAAATTTTAGGTGTATCTACAAAAAATACCTATTTACGTAAAATTTTTGCAAGTCAGACTTTCTGTCAGAAAATTTTTCATATAAGTACCCGTTCAATTGTGTGTACCATTTTTCCAGCTTTAACGTATCTTTCTGTATGTGTATTAAGTACCATATCACGCGTATATATGATACTCGCATATGTACCTATATAAGGTCTATATGGTACCTAATGTGTGTTGTATGATGTATTATTTTCTTACTGTATTACGTACCACAATATGTTTACATATGGTACCTAAATGTGTTCT